>PVIA01007059.1:0-88350 GCA_004024845.1 Tonatia bakeri
CAGAAAGGATTGCTGTCTCCTTCTGGGCTCAGGTCGCAAGCTGCAGAGGTGGCCAGGTATTGCACCCCTCCCCCAGCTTTGCCACCACAGGCTCTATGCTCAGCGGAGCCCCTGCCTCTCTTCCAGGTTCACGGTGCCTGGGCCGGGACTTCGAGGGGTCCTGTACTTCCCCTCGTGGGCTCCCCGTTCTCGGGAAGCGCCGTCTCTCCTCCAGTCTCCAGACGCACCCCCCGGGTTTGGGAAGGGTTGCTCCCTTCCCTTTGCCTCCGCTGTGGACCCCAAAACCCGGGCATAGCTTTGTCTTTTCTGGGTTCTCCGTTTGAGTGAGGAATTCTGCAGGTCGCGTGCCCGCGCCCAATTGTCTCAGCTCCGGAAGCCCTTCCCTTGTTCCCGGCCGTGGAGTCTCAGTTTTCCCCAAAACCACACACACCCCTGTTTGGGGGCATGGGCGCTCACTGGAAGGACTCCACCCCCACGGCAAGGCCTCTCTTGGTCTGGCAGACTGGGTACTCACTGTTCCCCGTGGGTGCACACAACTCCTGCGCTTCTGCTTTCCAGCCCCTGTCTGGGGATGGGGCGGCGCAGCGACTCTGCTCTCCCGGGTGCCCAGAGACAGACCCAGGGTCAAGGGGGCTGTCCGCGCCCAGAACGGGTCCCTTCCGGCCTCCTACCGTCCATTCATTCAATATCTGGATAACTTCTGATGCCCTATTTTCATAAATGTTTCGATATCCGTGGTCTCCTGCTCTGTTTCTCCTCAGATAGGCCAAATTCTACCCCCCCCACCCCGAGCACTGGAGAGGGGGATCAAGAGAATGTGGTTTTATTCTTAAATCTGCCACAGGTATTGGGTAAATCCGATGGATTTGTTTAATCACTCAAAATGCATCAGACACCACCTTTGTATCAAACACTGATAGACACTGCAAGATGTAAAGGAATGAAAAAACTGAAACCAGTTTCTGGTAGAAAAAATTCAAGCATCAGGGCTGTGCATCATCTCTATATCTCTTACGTCCTTGAATAAAAATCTCAGTTCATTAGATTCAGTTTAGTTCCACTGAATGTAATTGCATTGACTAAGCATCTCCTACATACCAAGTCTAATGTGGTAGGTATAGAAACATAAATAACCCAGCCCTAGACTTCAGGGAGGTCA
Source organism: Tonatia bakeri (assembly GCA_004024845.1). Lineage (NCBI taxonomy): Eukaryota > Metazoa > Chordata > Mammalia > Chiroptera > Phyllostomidae > Tonatia > Tonatia bakeri. The sequence continues at coordinate 1,160 of PVIA01007059.1, forward strand.
TCCTCATTGGAGGGGACAGATACATATATAAATAACTCCAAGAGAAGATGATGTGTTATAATAAAGAAGGTCTTAAAGTGTCATGGGATTGAAGTTGGAAAGTTGAAAATTAATTAATTCTGAAAGGAAAGGTGTATGTGTGTTTATGGGAAAGAGACAGAGACAGACAGAGAGGAAGGAGACATGGACAGAGATGGGGGCTACATATGCAAAGCAGAAACAGAGTGGAGGATAGCATGAGGAGAAGGGGAAAATGGTTAATAGGATTTTGGGCAGAGGAAACAACATGAATAAAAAAAGAAAGAGAGCTCGAGAGAAGCGTGACTTAGGATCAAGGCTGGTGAAGGCACTGTTGCCCAAGATACATGGTTAAATTTGACCATGTTTGATGTGAAGAGAAGTTTTAAAGAAGGAATGAAGTGATCAAGAAATGATTTAGGTAGCCAACTTTGATATTAATTGAAAACTCTATTAAAGAAAAAAGAGACTGTCGAAAGAAGAACATTAAGAAAATAATTACCATGGTCATTAAAATGTTCATTTTATCACTCAAGTCCTCTTATATGAGTTTTCATTAATTATATGAATAAAAATACCAAAGAATGAAATGATATCAGGGGCATAAATCTTTGGCATTCTCATTAAGAGTCACTTAACTTGGTTTTGGATTTTGTCTACATATTACGCAGAGGCTGACACCTAAATATTTATAATGATGGACCTGTATTAGTGGAAACAAAATTTCTCAGTGTGTCTAGGTTCAAATCCTGGTTCCACCACTAAATACTATTGCTGACACTTGGAAAGTTACTTAAACTCTTGACTTTTAGAAGCTTTATTTTCCAGGGAAGTTACTTAAACTCTCTATGTCTTGGTTTCATTATTTGTAAAACTGGCAAAAAACAATAGCAGGTATCTCATAATTGGTCTGAGGATTAAACTGCTTGGGTCAGTACTAGCACCTGGAACACATTTTACAAGCACTTATTATAATGATAGCTAAGCAAGGAGATGCTTTTTGTTTCTTTTTTTCATCAATAAGTTCAAGAGAAGATAACTGTGTAGATTTAAATCAAGGAAAAACTCAATGAGAGACTCACAAAAGTAGTTTTCACCAGTTACAGGACATTAGTTTAAAAGATGAAACAAGTCCTTATATGCTAAGGAAACCTAAAAAGCTGCAAGTATATTAATGGACCAAGCTACTTTTTGAAAAACATATTTGGGCATCTCTTTCCTCTTTCTGTACCTGATCAATGTATACGACAAGATCAGACAAAAAGATCAGATTGGCACTTTTGGCTAAAACCTAGGATACTTCTAAATTAAATAAACCTCACCCAGAAGCTAGAATTTAGCCACATTTTTAGGGATTTTTACTTCTAATTTGGAAGACAATGATTTTAGGAGAAAAAAAGAAAACTGTGATTAAACTGGGCTAAATAAATATTCAGTTCAATGTTGTTTCTAATCTATAATTTATCTTCATAATACCTTGGGAAGTAGTCAAGTTTTATAGATTCATCCCCTCCTGAAAACTAGTTTTTTTATAGTTAGCATTGGATCTAGGCATATGTTTTACTTTCCCAAATACATGACCAGTTTTGCTCTTTGAAGGCTTTTGTTCTTATTGTCCCCTGGTTGTCTTCTTTGGCTACCCCCACTTCCGTGGCTGAAGGTATAGCAGCTGTATATGTTCTACAATAAGACATGTGTAAACAGATATTTCCTTTATACCACTTCCTTGACCTTTCAAAGCCATCTATATGGTATTCCTCTATAGAGAGTATAATTATGTTTTCGTATAGTGAGATATAGAGAAATAGGGGGTTTGTTGAGTTTTACATTTCAAATCTGATGGGTCAACTTAATCATTTCTGTTTTAAATTGTGAAACATAGGAGAATAATTTTTCTAAATTTTAAATTTTGGATGTCATTTTCAGTGGCTTAGCTTGATAGTTATAATGATTGTACAAAATTTCTATTATAATGAATGTACCTGGAGAAGAAAAAGAAAAAGTAAGATTTATGTAATATATTGAAAAGTGTTAGGATAAGTGTATTAACAAGATGATTTAAAGTTGCAGCATACTGTCATCATCCTATCAGCAAACATGACTTTCTAATTATAAAAATCCCAAATGGCAAGGCCATGTTTGTTGATTCTGTAATTCACTTAGATTCTCTTTTATGATTGAAAGCTTTGTAAGCTTAATTATGGAAATAAGAAATCTATCACTACCCTGGAAGATCTCAGAGGGGAATGGATGATACCATTTCCTGTCACCAAGCTAAAAAAAAAAAAAATGCAGTGCCTTTAGTTGAAGTAGATCTAATTAAAGCCAGCTGTTTAGTAATTTTAAAAATAAATGGCTATCCAACTGATAAAAATGTCTCAAGATAATTATCAGGTTAGACATGATAAAGAGAGCATTAAATGAGCATTGTAGGCTGTATTTGTAGTAGCTTTGACATGCATTTTGAGACATTTCTGAACTAACAGTGCATTCAAGACTTATACAAATGCATGTTCTTCCTCTGCTGCCTAGACTTTATAAATTGAAATGGAAGCCAGTTACTTTGTTTCTTTTTGTTCTCAGAGTCTCAGATTCTAGTGGAGGGTCAGCCTGACATTTCACTTTGTTGGAACAAGCTGGTCAAATGATTCTTATACTGCAATGAAAGATGATTCTTTCATTTGGGTATAATAATATCAGTTTTAAAATATTCTCAGAAATAAGCATCATTTTGAGGTGGTATTTAGCAGTAATGTTTTACACCAAGCAAGTAGTTTAGTCACCTATGCCTTCTTTGTAATGAGTTGAATACCTGAATGAAACTCAAGACTATGATTAGCATTTTTCACAAGCAAATTCTATTCCTTAAGAAAATATAACAGTTCAGCTGTATAGTTGCAGTAATAGTTTCAACTGAAAGAGAAAATATTTTCTCAAAGTGAACATCTATTTTCTTCCTTTGCATGAAAAATTCAGCATCTGAGTCATGTTGTAATAGTAGATTTACAACCATCAATAAACTAACCTTAACTGTGTCTATTATACTTGCTTGGCTAACATATTATAAGATCAAGCCTTGCCAGTGTCATGTTAAAGAGAAATATGTCAGCTTATAATGTCAAGTATTAAACTTAAAACAAATAGTAGGTCAGAACAGGAGGAGTTAGGTCATGTTTTGAGAGCCATGCAGTAATTTGCTATGAGTATTTTTCTTAGAAATGACAGTTACTGTCAAATTTAGTGTGAGAAAAGGGTCTTCCCACAATTTCAAAGAGACAGAGGCCATCACAGCTTGTTCCTTATAACTTGGAATATAGATAATGTATAGTTTCAGTAGCTTTAGTAAATGAAGAGAGTTAAGTATCAATGATTGCAAAGAAGGGGCAGAAATTTATCTTCCAACATATTTACTGTCTTCAGAGATGATAAAAGAAATACAGAATTTCCCTCCCAAATTATACACTGTTCACAATGTTGTTGTGTTTCTGTTAAGAATTCTGGATATCATACATACAATTTCTAAAATACCATCCTCGTTATTGAAAGATTCCATATTTATGAATTGGCCACTCACTAAAATTTATTTGTAACCTCCAAATCATATTTGAGGCTCTTCTGTGGTCACTGTGGACATGGGCATGTGCAGAGTAGCCAAAAACCTGAGTTGCCTGATATTTATGTTCCCAGTCGGGGTAAATGAGGCAACTCTATGTCCTCTTGCTTCTGCTTTTATACTGGAAACAAGTGTCCATTTTTCAGTCTATTTAGTGCTACACTTTTCTTCATTTTTGTGCTTTTTGTGGGAGATCTTGCTTTTTTAAATGGCCTCCAAACATTGTGCTGAAGTGCTATTTTGTTGGCCATGAGTTCAGTGTTAATGAATCAACAATATATATTAAATAAGGGGCTTTTAAATGGAAACACCCATAAAACATGGTTGTGTATTGATCAGTTGATAAAAATACATGGTTATGTACTGATCAGCAGGTTCACAGGAACCTGACTCTGCCTGTATTTCTCCTGCTGCAGTGTTTTAGTGTCTGTGGAAACTTTATAGAACATAATTGCCATGAGAAATAAGAATAAACTTTCACATTTTTTGTCATAAATTACTTCCCAACACAAGCAAAATGGTAATTTATATCATGATAAAATAAACTAAAAGAACCTGCATATAAACATCTTTAATTACAGTGATGTATTGGATTTGGGGAAATAATTAGGCCTGTGATTGAGAAACCTGACCTCATTGTAAGTTTACATAGGGATGCTGTATAGACAGAGCACTCACTATTCAGATGTCATGACAAAGTTTGATGTATACAGACAATTCAATTGATGTGATGTAGCTAGTATCTTTATCTTATCTTTTAAAGGGTCACTCAGTCCAAATACATTGTCAGCTGATTTTTAAAAAAACTGCTATTAAAAATAGCCTAGTATTTTAAAAGATCAATTTCCAATTATTAAATTCAAAATCATAGTTCTTAATGAAGGGAATTTGGTAATCTTCACTGTTGGCTCATGTTTAGGAGCATTTTTCATCTTATACCAGGTGAAGTTCCTGCATTATGCCCCCATTCAACCCAGCTCCCAGATCAACATTTTCTAAACTCGTTACATTTTGAGAGATTGCACGGAGTTCCTGAAGAGTTCATCTGAAAGGTAAGTAGGGAAGATATTTTCTCTATGACTTTTTAGCTCTTTTCAATATTTACATACTGTGGTTAAAGTAACTGAGCCATTTCAACAAGCATTTGATTGTATCTTTGTTGAATTGTAAAAGACATGAATCCTGATTGCAAACACCCAGGACAAAGATTATTTGTAAATAAGAATGATGGCAACAGCTTCTTCTTGTCAGTTATTATGAACAATAAACAAATACATCTATGATTAATTTTTCTCTTGGCTATGGGCCAGGAGTAAGTTTAACAAACACACTTTTATAATAGGTAGCAGCTGAAAAAACTTTCAGTTAAAACTGGCTCAATTTTATTTGCCTTTAAACACTGTCCCTGAGAGCATCTCAGATTTACCTTCAGGACTGCCTAAAAGGACAGCTTTGTACATGTGGAAATTTAGCTCCAAAGACAGAAAGAGTTGTGTGTTGCATTACAAACCTTGTTAAATGGGGGGAATGAATTTCTAGCTACAAATCTCATCAGAAGAAATGTGTTTTTTTAACACATCAGGTATTTAGAAATATTAGTTTTCTGGATTAATTTAACTAGTTGATCTAAAATTAAAATATAGTCAAACTAATTTCAGCTAACATGTGGTGCATAGGGTCCAGACAAATTTGCAAGTAAAAGTCAAAGTGGTTGCCTTAATTAAACTTAATGACTCTTTAATATAAAGAGCATTTAATGCTTTTTAATATAAATATGAGCTGCCAGGTAGGTATGTTCCTAGATACTTTTTTTCAGTATATATTGCTAAGATTCTAAATTAGAGTTTTACTTTCACTATTCAAAGTGTGTATGGAAGTTATCTTCATTTAGTTTACATCAAAAACTTTGAATATCTTCATAAAATATACTTTATCTTTATAAAATATACTTTATAAGTCCTTATGAAATATACTCTATCAACATTTCAGAAGTGGTAAATGCCATGGAAATTCTCTAATTCTATACTAAGGCTAAGGAATGTTCTAGAAAGAGCTGTGAGAGTGCACTACTGGTACAATTATGATCTTTTGAATCTTATAGAAACTCTTCTGGCATTGTACTGTTTTTATTCATCTCTCATTGAATGGATTCCTGTTCATATCTCTCACTATCACCAACCACTTTTGCATTCCTCTTACTCTAAGGACAAGCTGAAAGACCTTCCTGCATGTGGCTGAGTAAGAAATGTCTCACACCCTTTTTCCTCTCTCTGGATTTGCTCATCTCATGTACCCTTTACTTTTTCCAAAACCTCATCCAGTAATTATTCATTGTCTCCTTGCAACTCCCATCTCTATCTATTGAAAGCATTCTCCCTAAAAATATACTCTTCTCTTGTGTTTCCTTCCATTCAACAAATGTGTTAATGTGAGAGGCCTTAATGTTACATGTATTCCTCTTTGTAATCAGACTCTGTGAAATTTCACAGAGTGAAATTTCTAGAAAAACAAAGGTTACCAATAGCTGCCTGATATCAACAGAGAAGCAATGTAGATTAGTAAAAAATCCAGGCTCTGAATCACCCTGTGTTTAAACTGTGTGACTTTATGCGGTGTTCAATTTTCTTATCCCCTGCATGTTGCAGTTTCCTCATGTGTAAAATGGAATACAGAATAGTACCTGTTTCATGAGATAGTTATGAGGATGAAATTAAACAACATGTGCAAAACACTTAGAACAGTGTTCTGCACACAGTAAGCACTGTACAGTGTCTGTCAAACAAAATAAATCCAATACATATTTTTCTGTCTTTCCTCTCTTGTTCTCTCTGTAGCATGCATCTTATTGATTAGTCCTTTGAAATTTTTTTCACCCATGGTGAAATTTTATGGCTTGACAGGTAGACAATAAAAACCACAGAAGATCCAGAGTATTTGGCAGGCTTTGGCTGGTGGTTACTGAATAGTTGAATCTTGTGACTTGGAGGTTCAGCTTAGGTGCAGAGATATGTAAAGGAAGAATTGGAGCCATGAGTTTAGGACACAGAATTTTGAGAGTTTAGAGATCGTTAGGAGAATAGATTCTGTGGAAATGAGGGAAATGGCGGTTAAGTGGAGGGAGGATGAACGGGAGTTGAAGAGGTCTACAAACTGTGAAACGATTGTTTTAGAATGGTTTCAGCCCACATTGTGGTAGGTGATGAAGGCACGAAGGGTGCTATGGGCTTTGTGTCCTCGGAGGATCCCTGCAAGTTAGTAGGCAATGGAAAGGGCAGGAAGGGTACTGGATTAAGTATATTTACAATTATTTAAGAGCTAACATGGATTATTTGAATTGCTTTATTATATATCCATTGTGATTGCCTCTTGGCCACTAAAATTGTTATTGTTAGAAAATTTATCACAAACTAGGCAAACAAAGAAATCTTAAATCATTCTACATTTTTTGAAGTTCATGAGTCTACTATTGCTAAAGGGTCAGGTGGGATAATGAAGAGGAATATATATCTAAATGTTCCCTTGAAGTAACACATTTTGTTCCCTGTCAATCTGCTATCTTAGAATTGACTGTTCATCATTCTGATAATGTCACAGCATGATATGTTGTGATCCCTTAGTTCACTGTCTGGGACAACCAAACAGAGAAATGAAGGAATTAAACGAGGTCATCCAGGGGATGCACAGCTGAAGCAGCATGAGAAAGAGTAGTCCTTAATTCCCACTGGAACCCCTACGTCTTCCAAATCATAACACCCCCAGGGAAAATAACTGTGAACATGTTTCTAGAGATTGAAGAGTTCTTCAAAAATTGAAATGGTCTTTTATTTAAAAAAATTCAAACACAATTTTATTTTGGTCTTTGTAATGACATTTATATATTTACAGTTTATCTGCTGCTGAAACAGCAGAATGGTCTTTGAAGTGATGGGTTATGTGTACATTGGCAGAGTTGCAGATAAACAGTGCCAAAAGACTCCTAAAGAGATTAAACTCTTAACCACAAATATGCAGTTTCAGTTGGGAAGATCTATTTGTCACTGACCATATTAGCCATTGTAGTTAACATTGGCTCTGGGAAAGTCATGCTTTGGTTGTGAGCCAATATGCAGTACTTACAGAACTACAGTTGAATTTATAGGATGTATACGATGACACAGCAGATTTTCTCAACATCAAGCAGTTAATGAAGAAGTCACGAAATGTTTTGTCAGGCTCCTAGCCTTTAAGATTCTTTAGGGCACTTTGAAAAGTTTAAACTCTCAGATGCACTCTCTCCCAGCATTCTGAGCATCTCTTCCCCTGTTTTGGTCATGCACTAACATGTGGTGCTGATAAAGCACGTTCTTTGTGGACACCATTATTGTTGAGGACTCTTCAGGCAGCCCCTTGAGGTAAAAGATAATGGAAGTAGGGGTAGAGGTGAGTACGGTGGAATTGGAGTGATGTCCTAGGCTTCTAGTAAGGACCCATCATGTGTCTGGGTACTGGTCTAACCCATTTCAACCCCACTTGGATGTACGGCAATTCAATTCTAGCACTAACTACCTGGAGTTAGCATTACCCCACAAGTTAAAGGGCACAGTCTCTATAAAGACTACCCCTACTTCAATCATCTGCCAGTGCAGGAATCCCCAAGACACCTGCACTTTTAAATGACTGGCTATATATATTTGGAGGTTCTTGTGGCAACCTCAGGTTTAATAATTTCCTAGAATGATTCATAGAACTCAGGAATTCTTACAATTTCTGTTTCATTATAAAGAATACAGTGAAAGGTTTACAGGAACAACTATAAAGGACACATGGACAATAACAAGGGGGGTGGAAACAGGAGGGAGTTAGGGGATGCTGGAGTGGTGGGGAGGGGTGGGGGGGAAGGCAGAAAACTGTACTTGAACAACAATAAAATCAAATGTATTTGAAAATGTTTTCAAACTTCTAAAATTTTAGAAAAATCTCTATTTTAAATATAAAAACAATCATCTATAAAAAATAAAGAATATAAATCAGTTTCCTACTGCATCTACATGTCAGGATCATTTCTTCTCTGTGATAGTAATGATAGTAACCTTTCATTACATAGTTTTTGATAGTAACCTTTGCTCAACACGTTGCCTTTTTTATGGATGTGATAATGATGGTGATTACTAAGGTCTATGAGCATTTACATGAATTTTCTCAGTTAATTCTCACAGAAACCTAATCCCAGGAGAACAATTTCACCACTTTATTACAGATGGGAAAAGTGAGGTTGGGGAGGTCAAGTCATTTGCCAATCATGTAACTACTGTAAGAATGTTACTAGAACATTCAGAGAAAGAATTGACATAAATAGTTCAGTGATCAGTTTTTGTTACAGCTAAAAAAGCCTTGCTTAGGCATAGGTTATTTTATTTGTTGATTCTGTCCAAAGGGAAAATCAGCTTATAATTTCCAGCCTTTTAGCTCTTTTGGGGAAATAAAGAAAGAAATGATTATTCATCTTTCTCCAAAACACCAAAAAATGTCAGCACAACCTTCTGAAAAATTTGTCAAATGTTTAGACAATCTGGTACAGTCTTCATATAGTGACAACACAAAGAATGAATAAGATAGAGACTGCCATAAATATTCATTCTTCTGCGGTCAAGGCCTGCTGACTTTTATAATCTGTTATATACAATGCAGCAAAGCTTTATTCTAGTTTTATCTTTCCAAATGTTGAAATAGTCATGGCTCATAATCAACTTTTTCTTTCAATAAGATTCATTAAAATATAATTATGTTTCCATAGCTTTTGAATATAGGATGCTTTGAAATATAACAATTTCTTTAATGCTTCACTATATGAAAAGTGCTCTAATATCTTAAAATTCTATTTATTTTCCAGGTTAAAAAATATACCTCTTAAAGATTTTCCTCCTTATTTCATTGTGTGAATCCAGGAAAACATAAGAAAATAAAAATTATCCAGCAAGAACTACAATTAAAATTTTTCTTTTAATTTCTATTTGTATTTTATTTTTAAATTATATCTTATTGATTATTTTATTACAGTTTTCCTGATTCCTCCCCTTTGCCTCAGTCGACCCAATACCCCCTACTCCCTCAGGCAACCCCTTCACCATTGTTCATATCCATGAGTCATGCCTATAAGTTCTTTGGCTACTCTTTTTCCTATACTGTACTTTACATCCCCATGGTCATTCCAAAAACATCTATTTGTTCTTTTTAATCCCCTGACCTCTTCACCCATTCTCCTCCCTGCCCCCTCCCATCTGGCAACATTCAGGTAACTAACTTCTTTTTTCTTGCTTTTAAGAGTCTCTCTTTATCTTTAACCTTTAGTCTTTTAATAATGGTGTGTCTTGGAGTGGGCCTCTTTGTATCCATCATAGCTGGGATTCTCTGTACTTTTGAACTTGCATGTGTATTTCTTTCACCAATTTAGGTAAGTTTTCTTTCACTATTTTTTCAAAGAGATTTTCAATTTCTTCCTCTTACTCTTCTTCTTCTGGCACCCCATATGAAGGGAATGTTGGATTCCTTAAAGCTGTCCCACAGGTTGCTTATACTATCCTCATTTTTCTGGACTCTTTTTTCTTCTTTTTGTTCTGCATGGTTGTTTTTGGTTCCTTATGTTCCAAATCATTGATCTGATTATTGGCTTCATCCACTCTACTGTTGTTTCTTTGTAAATTGTTCTTTATTTCAATGAGTGTATCCTTGGTTTCTGACTTGGTCTTTTTTACGTTGCTGAGGTCTTCACTAAGTTCCTTGAGCATCCTAATAAATGTATTGAACTCTGCATTTGATAGACTGCTTATCTCTATTTTGTTTATTTTGATCTGTTCTTTCATTTGGGCCATGTTTTTTTGCCTCCTCATTTTGGCAGGCTCCTTGTGTTTATTTGTATTAGGTAGAGCTGCTTTGACGCTGTGTCTTGGTAGTGTGGCCTAATGTAGTAGGTGTCCTGTAGGTTCCAGTGGCACAGTCTCCCATATCACCCAAGCTGGGTACTTCAGGTCCGCCCTTTGTGAGGGCTGAGTACACCCTCTTGTAGTTGATTCTTGGTTGCTGTTGGCAGATTAATGGGACAGATTTACACAGGCCCATCAGTTGCAAGGACTGGCTGTGACCATTTACCACCAACCTCCACCTTCCATGGAGGATCAGCTTTGTGGAGGTAGGGTGGGGGTACTCCCATGTGGTCTGTAGCTGTCCACTTAGTGCTTTGGCGTTGGGGTTTCCTGGGTGCTGCAGGCCAAGGTTAGCCCCCACCTGTGTTTTGCCAGGGGCACCCTGCCTGAGCTGTAAAGCAATCTGAGATGGCTGCTACTTGTGCTGGGCTTGGAGATTCCCAGGTGAAGCCAAGCTGTGACTAATCTGCCTACTGCTAGGGCTCACTAAAGCCAGCATTTGCTTGTTTGATAGGATTCAGGAGCTAAAACCAGCCATTCTTATGGAGAAGCAGTTTGGGTGGGCCCACAAGTTGGGTGGGTATAGTCTCTGGGGATCTCCAAGGTGGGTCACACAGTATTAGCCAGGTCAATGGAGAGTCAGGTATGGTACCAGCCTAATGGCCCAATGGGGGTAGGGCTCAGCAAAGGGACAATGGCCTCTGCTCGCTCCAATGCTAGACACTTTAGTCTCCCCCTATATAACACTGGTGCCTTTCAAATTGTCACCCTGGGGCTGGACCTCAGAGGGATACAATCTGAGTAGGTGACTCTGTGTGTGGGTTCCCCAAGAGTAATTGAGTCCTCTAGTGACTCAATCTCTGCTGGTGTTCACAGCTAGAAGTTGCGGGGACTTATCTTCCTGGCACTGGAATCCTGGGCTGGGGGGCCTGATGTGGGCCTAGGACTCTTTGCTCCTGAGATATTCCTCCTGAATTTTCATCCACGTGGGTGTGGGGTCAGCCATTCCACATCTGTGCCCCTCCTACTGTTACAGAACAAAGACCAGGGAGGGCCTTGTGACAGTATACTATTACTGAAAGAGACTCAGGTCCGTCATGTCCGCCGCCTATAGGAAAGATGTCTCTCAATGCCAGAGATTTGTGAAAAGGAAAGGAAATGTTTATTTAATACTATACAAACTTAAAGTAGTGACCTAATGTCTTCGCCAAAATCCCAAAGTCCCTTAAAACACCCACAAACATACACAGTCCTTCCTTCCCCATTTGCCCAGTTTGGGATACCGTATCTCAGGAAAGGAAATAGAAGTCCTTGGCTCAAGCAGCCTTTGGTTCTTCCCAGTAATCTGTGCTCTGCTGGTAGGCGTCCCTTGGTTCTCAGCATCCTCAGCTGTGTTGCCGGGATGTCTGCTAAAGCCGGATGGTGGTTCCCCCTACTAATGCTGCGGGGGTCCCCACTATGGCAAAGGTGTGTGGTCCTCTCTCCACCTCTCCAGTGATGTGGTCCTCTCTTCCCCAGGACCACGGGAGTCTCCATTCAGCCAAAACCGCATGGTTCTCTCTTCTCTATGGCTGCTGTGCTTGGGTTTTTAAATACCCACGCTAATCTTCCTCTACAGCTCCATTTCCGACTCCTCCCACACTTGGCCACGCTTGCCCTTAGTTTCCCATTCTTTCCAGTCTTTTTGTCCGCCATTGTGGGTGAGGGCAGGTGTGGCCCCATGTTGTGGAGCCAATTATCTCTAAGTTCCCATGCAGGCACAGTAACTCCAAGGACCTGCCCCCCAGGTTACCTACTGGGGGGGGGTGGTCCCTTTCCATCCCCCTGGCCCAGAGCTTGGCCATAGCTATTTAGCATATTTAAGCAACCAGCCTAAGCCTATAGGTATGTTAAATGACCACACCAGAGGTTAGCTGCAAGGCTGTTGATATGGGAAACAGCTCTTAATGGGCCTACTCCATTTGCCCCTTCCCCCTACCCACACCTGGGGTGGGGGCGGTGAGGACATCCTAATATTTTCTGAACACCTTGAATTCTGGACCCCATTTTAAATGTCCATTTGGGGTCCCCCCTCTCGGCTGTACCCTGTAACACTACCAGTCTGGATGGATGTGGTTTCTTCAATTCCATAGTTGTCAGACTTCCATGCAACTTGATTTCTGATGTTACTGAGTGATGGTTGTTCTATATTTTAGTTGTAATTTTGATGTGGTTGTGTGAAGAGGCAAGCTATGTCTGTCTATGTTGCCATCTTGACCAGAGCCCTGCTTAATATTTCATTGTATAGTCTTCCATTCTTTTTTCTAGGCATAGGTATATATGTTTATCTATAGACATAAAAATGATAAAAACACCATTTTGCAATCTGCCTTTTTCACTTTCAATCTTTTTAAACATCCTTTAAAATATGTTACTTCTATGGCAAGTCAGAAATAGCACCCTCTTTTTCTAGAGTTCCAGCTCCCTGATGGAAGATGTTCATCGACACCCAGGACCACCTAGGAGAGTTGCACTGGAGACGTGAGATGGGAGGAAAGTTCTAGGTAGTAAGGTTTTCTCAGCCCAACACTGCATGCTGATCTCAGTGGAAGGTTCTGCTGCTGCGTGCCAAACTTGCTTCACCTCCTTCTTTACTCACCATCAAGATCACTGGTTCTTACTTGGGTGGCAATTCTCCACCCACTACCTTTCACCCCTGACAGTGGATATTTGGTGATGTCTGGATACATTCTCCTTCTCATAAGTGGGGATCAGTACTCCTATCTAGTCAGTGAAGTCAGAATGTTGTATATCCTATAGTACCAGGATTGAGAAATCTGGGCAAGAATGTTACAATCTTCTCCCAGACTAGAAACCTGACTAATTAGTCAGAAGACCTTAATAAGCCTGTGGTAAGGATTTTTATATGCATGCTTTTAATTTATTGAGTGCTTTCTATATACCACTGAATTGTCCTCAGCATTTTGTATTTATTTTCCCCTTTGTTAATCTTAACGGATCTGTGAGGGATACACCCATATTTTGTCTGTATAGTGGAAGGAAAACTTAACTTCAGGGAGGTTAAGTCACTTGCCAAAGATGACACAGCTATGAAGTGCTAAAGCTGGAGTTTGAGACCAGAGCCTGTGCTCATAACAACTGCATTTGAAAACACTTGCTGTTTCATCTGTACAGCTACCACCTGACTGCAGACCCTCATTTCCATTCTTTACACTCTCACACTAACTGCTACCTGGCTTTCCCAACTCCCACCCTTCTGCTAGTGTCATCTTTCTAAAACACTGCTCCTCTCACTCCCTTGTTTATAACACCTAGAATACTTCCTACAGGATGACACTGCCCTCACGCTGTCCCCAAAATTAACTCTCATGACACCTGCTGTCCAAGACCTGCTGAACTATAATACTTCTTTTTCCAAAGCTGCTGCCATTCCCTGATTAATAGCTTTACGTGCACTGAGATCTTCGCTTTGTCTACCTGATGAAAACATATCCAGGCCATTGGTATAAATTAGTCTTTTGTTTAAGTTTTTAAAAAAAAAAATAATTTCAGACATAAAAATTTCAATAAGAATACAAAATATTACCATATTCCCTTCACTTAAATTCTCCAGGTTAACCATCTACCGTACTTACTTTATAGCTTATTCTCTATGAGTAAGACTTTTTCTGATCTCTTTTAGATATACTTGTAGACATAATGCCCCTTTGCCTGTAAATAATATAGGATATATTTCCCAACCACACTGAAATGATCAAAATCAGGGAATTAACATTGATACAATGTAATCTAATCATAACACACTTTGTTATGATCTTGCAAATTAGAATTGTTTTAAAGTATTAAAAACAATGTACTTTAGTTTATTTTGTAAACACCTAGTCATCCTTGTGATTCCCTGATTTTTAACTTGATATTTAAACTGGCGAGTTCTTAATATTATTCCCCACTCCCCAAACAACACTGCATTTTTCAAAGAGGCTACATTTATTTCTAAATTGTGGGATACATATATCTGAATACCATTAATCACTTAAAAAACTCCATACATCTACAAAGATAACATCATGTTTTAGATATAATTTCAGACATTGTGTTTAGGAAAAACTGGAACACAATGAGTTATTTAACTTTAATGGTCATGATGCCTTTGGCTCTTCCTTAGATTATTCAGAATTATTTGTTTATTTAGCTTGAGTTATCTTACTACCCACATGGAATTAAATCTCTGGACAGTTTACTCTGTTTATAAGGAAAAACACTAGATTATTTGCCTTTTAAAGAGGATAAGACTGAAAAACTCATTATGAAATAAACTTTTCAGAATGTGAAATATACCTTTAAAGGATTTAAAATGCAGTTTTAAAGGTTTTTAAATATCTCATTTACTTTTATGGTTGTAGCAAGGACTTCCTAGAAGTATGGTACTTCAGCTACTACCACTGCTATCATTGGTGCTGGTGTAACAATGATAATAATATTTTCATTTACAGAGAGCTTACCATAGGTCAGAAATCAAGCTAGTATATTACACAGAGAACATCATCTTATCTTCACAGTTATTTTTATATTATTGTCCCTAATTTACAGGGGGAAATGGAGGCACCGAGAGATATACAAAGTAAAAATACCTTGGTCAATGGGCATGTTTCTCCCCTTAAATATTGCCCCCCACAAGTTCTGGCTTTGCATAACCTGTGGAGACGGAACTAGGCAAAATGGATATGTGGAATCTCATTTCTAGCCTGTCTCTGACTAGTTATATTGCCCTAACTAAGTATTTTTATCTTTTCATATACAGTGCTTGCAAAATCAGGGCGTGCAAAAGTGCTGTCCATATTCCCACTCAGCTTAAAAAAAAACAAAAACAAAACTCATTGGCACAAACAACAGCATGGTGTTTGCAGGAGGGAAAGGGGGTATGGGCAGCAAAAGACAGTATAGGAGGGATTAATGGTGATGGAAGGAGACTTGACTTGGGTTGGTGAACATACAATACAATATACAAATAATGTGTTATACAATTTTGCACCTGGAACTTATATAATTTTATTAACCAATGTCACCCTAATAAATTCAATAAGAAAATAAAATAAAAATGTTATTACATTTATGAATAGCTTTCATCTGTACTCACCATGCATTTTTCCAGAATATTGCATTTATAGAGAGGCTACTTTTTTACTACTGTTTTAAAATATATTTGCTGAGTTCAGTGATTTGAATTCAGATTAATTACCTAATACTTCTGTAATTCACAAGGTTGTATTAACAAATATGATTTTAGACTCTATTTTCATAGCCTTGAATAGGGTTTATGGAATTATT
The DNA here is from genome assembly GCA_004024845.1 of Tonatia bakeri. Lineage (NCBI taxonomy): Eukaryota > Metazoa > Chordata > Mammalia > Chiroptera > Phyllostomidae > Tonatia > Tonatia bakeri. Next base: position 17,018 of record PVIA01007059.1, read on the forward strand.
ACTTGCAAAATTTCAGAAACAGAGCTTGTATTTTCAAAAACCCCTATGTATTAAATAGTATTTTATTTATAAAATGTTGCTGGTTATGTGGCCTGAGTAGCTTGAGAAATGTCCTCATTTCTGCCTATAGGCAGAGAGGCAAGAACTGTAGGTAGCACCACCACAGTAACGATCACCACTTTCTTTCCTCTTCTGTCTGCTTCCATCATCATAGCCTGGACCTGAACTACACTGGTCTTGGTTGTTCTGGGACTTAAGCTTAGAAGGAATAACTCTGAATTCTTTATATCAGGGTCTTTGATGGGTCCTAAAATTGGTAATTCCATGCTTATCATGAGGCAGGTAATGTTATCCCCATTTTGTAGATAGGCAGGACTGTCCACGTAACCTGCTGGGTCAGTGCAAAATAAAAATGCAGGGACCCTTGTTCAAAATTAATAAGAGTTCCAAAATGACAATAGCAGAGCATTAAACCAAATGAGGCACCTTTGGAAACAGGGTCTCATTTGGTAGCACAGTAAAATACACATAAAGCCATCCCCACAAAGAGGTATACTGATGTTTAAAGAAGTTAAGTGAGTTGCCTAAGGATACACATTCAGTGAAGGGCAGAGTAAATATTGTAACCATGTTTGCCTGATTCAAAAGCCAATATTCCTTCCACCAGACTGCTTTGCCTCTGCTGGGGTGGAGGGTATTGGCAAAATTTCTCCTTTTGTTATTTTCCAGGTTGAATTTTTATCAGGTAAGTGTATCTTTCATATCAAGAGTCTCCTTTCTCTTCAAGATCTGGCTATTCTTGTCTTTAATCCCAAACTGCAAAGACTTTAGGGATCTGCCCTGGTTCTGTGTGGCCACCAGGCTTCCTTCCTTCTTCATATTTCCTTCTGCCTCTGGGTGCCTGTGTCTGCACAAAAAACCCAGTATGCTAACCTCTAAAACAAAGATTGTGAAGCCAACTCTTAAAAGTGCTTAGAAGAATTAAATGATTTAATACACATAGTGGACTTAGTATGGTGCCTGGCTAATAGTAAATGTTCAATTAGTATTACCTATGATAATTATTTTATAATTATTTATTATTGGTAGTTAATATTCTTGGGTCAAATCTCAGGCCAGTAGACTTCTACCAGATCTGTTGCTGTGCCCCCCCTTTTTCACTTCTCCCCTTGTCCTTCAGTGTAATAGATACTTTGACAGGTGCAGGGCAGAACTTCCCATTTCTCCCTCACACTTAGCAAGTTGTTATTTTTCCCAAGAAAATGTTTCCCAAGGAACTTTCCTTGCTAGGACGATTTCTGCTGAATAAAACATTCCTCATATGACATGTCTTCCCTGTACATAGAAAATCAATGGGAGAAAGAACCTACAATGTGCAGACTTTTTTGTTCTTGAAAACTTTTTTCAGAGCATTGTTTCCATTTATCTAGATCCAACCTGCATTTATTCCAACAATTTAACAAAATTTCAAGGATTTCACAACTGTTACGTACTTTTATAAAGATCACACTATTGTCCTGGCCATGTACAGTAAAGCCTAAACTTTGAGTCCTACTTTTCACTGGGTGTGATTAACTTATGTCATCTCAGTTTATCATTTAGTTTATCTTTTGGTAAACTAAACAAATGTTTAGTTTTGAACAAATGTTAAAGTGACAAATAGTGTAAGTAGCAACAGGATTCAATTTCAATACATGTTTATCATTGACAATTTGAAAAAGAACAAAAATCAAAACCATGCTTCATCTTTTCCTCAACAGATATCATTGTTCACTTTATTGAATATGACCTTCCAGTCTTTTTAAAAAAATGTGTTATATTCTATGATGTGTGGCTATGTCATAGATATAGGATGTTATAAACTGGTAAATTTTCACTAGAAAAGATTGAAAGATTTTTGGTGGAAATATATATTTTGTTTCCTTGCATTTTCAATATACTTGTTGGTTTTTAGTAGATCTTTTTAGTAGTTTCTTAGATATTTTATCCAGATCCTAAATATGTGCATGAATGCATGTGTGTATATGTGTGTGTATTTATATTTATCCCTTTAGACCATTAGTCTCCATAATTTATATCTATATTTGTTTCTAAAAGTTTAATTGGTTTATAAGAATAACAGTACTGCTATTAATAGTTTACATAGTCATGCCAAACAATAGCATGAAAGTGCAGAAAATTCTTTAAAATGTGTATACAGTTTTCTTAATAGCATCTAATTTACCCTTGCATTTTTTCTTTGTAAAATTTTTATTTATTGATTTTTAGAGAGAGAAACATCAATTTGTTGTTCCAAGTATTTATACATTTATTGGTTGATTTTAGTCTGTGCCCGGACAGGGGATCAAACCCCCAACCCTGACATATCATGATGACATTCTAATTACCTGAGCTCTCCGGTCAGTGCCCTCTTGCTTTTTTTCTAAGCTAGTAGTCATGGCTTCCTTCCTGGTCCTGGAAAAATGCTCAGAACATGGGATTCTACGTTGGCTCAGGCGTGTCAGTTCAGCTCAGATGGTATTTATTATTTGGTGGATAAAAGCAAAAGAAAAAGCTGTTCTTTGGCTAAACAACACAATCCTCTCTATTATTACCATCTCTGCAGATTTCTTGAAAAGTGCAGCATATTTGGAATTGCTCTCCTATGAATTAAGCCTGGATAGTCAAGCCCACACCATTCTAAGAAAGAATCCAGATCATGTGCAGCAGGCCAGGAAGTCAAGGCAGTAGGGCCAAAGGAAGGGAAAGGAGAGGAATCCAGGTCTCCAATGGGCATATCCCGACTTTGGAAGCCCTTTCAGGACACAGACATAATTCTCTTTGCCAATAACTGATCTTACATAAGACCTCTTCTTGCCGCCTTGCTCTTGCCTGGTGCATTCTTTCCTTTTGTTGCCTAAAGTCTATGACTTTTCTATGCCATCATCACCAGCGTCACTGTCATTAGAACCATATGTATGTTATGAATATAACCAATATTTATTTATCTCTTAGAGTCTCTAATTGTGTTGTTTTTATATTACTTAGTAACTAATATTAGGATAATTTTTAAAACATTTATTAAGCATTCTTTAAGTGCCAGACACAGTATAAATATTTCATATATATTATATCATATAATTACCACAGTGATTCTCTAAGGTGGTTAATCTTATCTCTTCATTCTCCAAGTGAAAGGACTGAGACTCAGAGAGGCTAATTATTTTTTCCAATGTTATATACTAAGTGATCAACAGATCTGAGAATGTAACAAAGATTACCTATCTTACTCTGTTTTATTAAATGTCTGTTAAATTGAATACAGTGTAAATTGTGTGATAATAGATTGCACAAATAAACAGATACATTCTAGGCAAGAGATTATTCAACTCACCAAACAATCATAGAGTGCTACCATCTGCCACTGGGCACTAAGCTACAGGTAGGGGATGCACAGGTCAATAAAGTGTGTACTATGGAGCTCTCTCTGTTAACAGAGAGGAGCCTCTCTCCTTAACAAACTGTTAAACTTCTTTCAAGTCAGCAATTTTTATTGAACACCTAAAATATACCAGACATAACATTGGACTCTATAAAGAATACAAAAATAAATAAGAATCATTCTTTCTCTCAAGAAGCTTGCAGAGAAATGAAAGCAGGCTACTCAAGGCTGCCTAGTGTAAGTACAAGGAAAAGGTCCCAGATGAGGAGTTTAGCCAGTGGTTATTCTAAAGTGAACCACCGAACATGTATGGAAAATAAAAGGTGACAATAAATTTTTTCTTTTTTCAAAGCCATAAATCAGAGGTGATTTGAATACAGTGTACAATCCTAGTTACTCTCTTTAAAGGACAAAGTAGAACTACAGAGTAGTCTAGGGCTGGAAAACTCAGATTCTCAAAGGGATATTGCTTTTTTTGTTTGTTTGTTATTATCCTTACCTAAGGACATTTTTTATTGCTTTTAGAAAGAAAGGTAGGATGAGAGGAAGAAAGAGAGAAACACTGATGCAAGAGAGAAACATGGATTGGTTGCCTCCCATATGTGCTTGAATCGGGGATCACGTGTGCCCAGACTGAGAACTGGACCTACAACTTAGACATGTGCACCGTCCAGGAATTGAACCTGTGGCCTTTCAGTTATGGGAAACACTCCAACCAACTGAGCCACACTGGCCAGGGTGGGATATTACAGTTTTATACTTGATGATGAATATTCATGAAACTGAAGTCCTGGAAGGAGAACTCTAACAGGATCCTCAGCTCATTTTTGAAAGGTTCAAAGATATAAACAAGGTGAGGCTTATTGCTCAGTATGGTGTATTCACTCTTTTTGGGACTCTTTAAATGGGAGACAGCGTTTTAAACTTAGTGAAGAAGGTAAATTTAGGGTAAAGAGCGGAATGAATGATGCACACAGGATGTGGTAAATATATGGACTTCTTGTCCCAGGAAACTATTATTTCAAGAAGCAATGCGGTCTGATGGTTGAGAACCTGAATCAGAGAGAGCCTCAAGCCTGGGTTAGAGTCACTTACTATGTATTTGGAGCAAATAACTTAGCCTCCCTGAACCTCAGTTTATTTGTTGTTGTTTTTTTTAAATCTGAAAATTGCAGAAAATAAAACAGCCTATGGGCTAATGGTGAGGTAGTATAAGAAACTAATTAAAAGCAGATGTTCCCCTTTCCTTCTCTTCTTAATGTCTTTAAAGCCCGTCTCCATGGCTTTCTGCTACTTTGGGTAAGTCACTATTCTTTTATGTGCTTTGGTATCATCCACCATTACATAGTGTTTATAACAGTGCTGATCTTGGAATTTGGGGAATAATTGAATGAGCTAATGTGTATAATGATGTACAAAGAACAGAGTAAGTGCTGAATACTTCTTAGCTGTTATCATTATAGGGTCTGTGAAGATTACACAAAATAATTTTCAAAGCACTTAGCACATTGCCTGGTATAGAGTAACTACTAATAAAGTAACAGTCAATAATGGTTATTATTATAACATTTCATAAATAGATCCAAGTTGTCCTGAATGCTTTCCTGCCCAACCAAAATGGGCTACCACAATTTTCTGCAAGTATTTTTTATTACTAATGTCATATCCCAAACATACTTCAAGGGTTGGGTGGTCAAGCCAAGTGTAGTATGTTCAGTATTTTGATTTCTGCACCCACACATTTGGAATTACTCTTCTTAGGTCATTCGCCTTCTATAAGGGCATGGCTTCCCTTTTCATACCCCTGGAACTCCCTTGTTAATTGATTGATGAACATATTTGTGTTAGGCACTTGCTGTCTCCTGAACACAATACTTTCTGCTTTTGTGAAATTTACAGCCTCATAAGAAAGGGCACTGAACAATATTCTTACCCCTACCCCCTCAAAAAAAGTATGCAGTGAAAGAGTAGAAGCTGCTGGAAATAAGGCTAGTAGACATCTAACCTCATTTGAATAGTTTGCAAAAGCTTCACTGAGAGTATGAAGCTGACAACGTTGAGCCCTGACATGCATGGGAGTGCTGTAAATAGAGGACAGTACTGATGTAGCCCTGAGGCAGGAGAGGACCAGATGTTAACAACTTTCTCATCAAAGTACACTCTCCAGATCTGTCTTACACTGTTGGGAGAAGATCTCTGGTAACCATTCTTTGTTGTAGATGCCATCTTCATACTCCAAATTCTTCCCCAGAGACAACTCCAGAAACATCATTTTTACTTGTCCTCTTTTTCCCCCATCTGCTTTGCATTGGATTTTTTTAATAGACCTTATTTTCCAGATTTAGATTTAGATTAATTTTAGATTTATAGAATATTTGAGAAGATAGTACAGAGTTTTCATCTATCCTATACAGTCTTCCCTATTACCAACATCTTACATTAGTACGGTACATTTATTACAACTATTGAATCAATATTGATACGTGATCATTAACTAAAATCCATACTTTATTCAGATTTCTTAGTTTTTACCCAACGTCTTTTTTCCTGTTTCAAGATATTATCCAGGACACCACATTACATTTAGTTGTTATATCTCCTTAGGCACCTCTTGGCTGTGACAGTGTCTGAGACTTTCCTTGCTTTATATGACCTTGACTGTTTTGAGGAATACTTGGAAGGTATTTTTTTGAATGCCCTTTTATTGGAATTTGTCTGGTGTTTTTCTCATGGTTGGACTGGAAAAATATGTGTTCTTGGGAGAAGATAATAGAGGTGAGGTGTCATTTCATCACATCATATCACGTGTAGGCAGATAATATCAACATGACATCACCAGATGGTAATTTTGATCCTGGCTGAAACTGTGTAACTGTGTTCATGAGCTTTCTTCATTGTAGAGTTACTGCTCTTTCTTTCCCTTCCCATATTGTACTCTTTAGTAAGAGGCCACTTTGCAGAGTCCACTCCTAAGTAGTAGGGAGTTATGTTCCTTCTTCTTGAGGGCAAAGTGTATATATAAATTATTTGAAATTCTTCTCCATGGAAAACTTTCCCCTTTCCCCCATTTATTTATTAATTGGTAATCTATTTATATCAGTATGAACTAATGAAGATTTATCTCATCCTTGGGAGTATAATACAATACTATGTCCTTTATTTTGTTGTTCACAGTATTCCAGCTTTGGCCATTAGGAACTTTTTTCAGTTCACTTCTGTATCTCTTTGACAGACCCACTTTAATGTAGGTATTCTTCTTCTTTTTTGCCACCACAAATTCTCCAAACTCATTTTATTTATTTCTTGCTCTGGTTCTAGAATTGGCCTCTATTCCAAAAATTTCTTGTTCTTTTTATTGGAGAGGGTATTAGAAACCACGATCTATATGCTGGGTATTCTATCTTGAATTTTAATAAGCTGCAGCTAGTATACTCATGGAAATAGTTTCTGGCCCAAATACACAAAGTGGAGCTGTGCTAACAGAAATAAGGTTAAGAGCCTAATTTACACATATTAAGTGCATTCACGCTTCTCCATTGTTGTTCATGCTAGTGGTGGAGCTCTGTGAACATAGGCCTTATGTTCTTGTTACTCCAAACCAGGAGGCTTAGCAACATGCCAAAGGCAAGTAGTGGAATTTCCATGGATATTCACCGGTGTTAAGTCAGATGAGAAACATAGCTTAGGTAAGATAAAGCAATTAAATGCAAAATCCAGGGATCGATTCAGAAAGGGAGGGCCACAGGGGAAAAAAAAACAAGAAATTGAAGTGGAAAATGAAAAATTAAAGGTATAAAAAAGAAATACCAGTACTTAAAGTAAATACAACTTATCAAGCTGCGATAGATATGAGAAGAGAAAGAATGAGTGGGAAAAGGAATGGATCAGTTGTCAGAATACTTTTAGGAAATTAAGGACATTTGGAAAAACATAAAGGAAAGAGTCTGAAATTAGAACTATCTTCAGCAATGCAGAATCTCTTGTCTAGTTAGGTTAACCTATTAATATGGGGGATGAGTAAAGAAAATTCAGATGTTAGGTGGAGGATAGGGGAGGTCAGGAGCATATAATACTCATTATAGCTGTGGGCAAGACAACTACATGGTTGGTGACCAAATCATGGTTTTGTTTTATTTCTGTTTAGACCTAATGATATTTGGAAATACTGTTCAAAACTTAAGTTAACATTTTAATAGAAGTCGGTCTCCATTGAAGTCAAATAATATGATGCAATTTTCTAACATATATCTTATTTATTACATTATTGTACATATTTAGTAGAAGCATGGGAAATATCTACTGATGCTGATGATGATTTTCAATAACAAATGAGCTCAACTAGAGGATTATGTTCCAGACCTAATTATGCAGAAGTCTAGTCTTCAAGAACTTGCTTTCATTCTTGTGTTCTCATGTGCTGATGTTTTGGTTGAGAAGTTTTTGATTGACAGATTCAACATCATATGCTTTTTCTGAATTCTGATTCTTGCTAATATTCAGGGATTGTGTATATTGCACAGCAGCATTTTATGAATGACTATTCTTGTGTTTGATACATTGGCAAATATCATTTTCAACTGTCAGAGATATTTAGCAGTGGGGGTGGGGAGCTTATGTGTCTGGATAGCATGTACTTGTCAAGTAAATATTGGGCTCAATATTTCATTTTTCCTTTACCATGTACATTAGAAATAAAGATGTTGACTCAGTAAATATGGGCAAATAGCCTAACACTGTCTGTCATATATTCCTATACAAGAAAGTTTAAGATTCTGGCTGTACCACAGCTGGAGTCTTGCTCAAGATTGGTTTGGTTTGCAGTGTGTACTGTGTTCCTGTAGATGGCATAGCATGAAGCACTGAGCCTTGGGAATAATAGGGTTTATAGAGATGCCTCAAGATCCCATTACAATTTATCACATAGGATATGACTCTGGTCTAATTTTGACATAAAAGACACTGTCTTGCTCACAAAGTACCATACCAAATTTACAATTGTAAATGTTTAGATAAAAATTGCTAAAGCAACAAAGTAATTGTGGCAAAATAAACATTACTGCTAGGCTGATGTTACAATAGTAATAATAAAAATTATTAACATTATTACATTGTTTTAAGAGTCATCAAAATGCAATTCCATCCATTTTTCTGATTATAAGTAAGATAGCATGATTTATTTTTTATATTCTTTTTCTTATTATTATGAAATCCCTTAATAACACTAACCAAAAAATAGCTAACATTTATTGAAAATTGTGTGTGTGTGTCATGCATTGTGCTAGGTATTAAACACAGGTGACCTTACTTAACCTTTCAACAATATTTTAGGGTATGTAATATTATTACGCAAGTGCAGAGTTCGGCACTTTGTCAAAGGTTTCCTTGCTGCAGGTACCTAATAGGCCTTATGATCATTATTACCTTTTCAAGTCAGAACAAAATCTGTTCTATTTCAATATGAATGTAATTTGATTTCTTATATTAACAACAAATAGTATAAATAGTGACCAAGACATTCTATAGATTATATTAATTCTTTAGAATGTGTTTGGAATAAGAATGAATAAAACATGTCTACCTTATGTACATCTTTTACACTGGGCATTATTTCATCTTTCATGTAGCAGATGAGAATTGTGGGGAAACAAGGTGCTGGTCAGGAAGTTCCTTATCTAGCATCCAGCTAGAACACTAACTTGCTTATTTGTAGGACATCAGGTGTGTCTTAACTCATAATCAGAAAAATGGATGAAATTAGCTTTTGATGACACTTAAAACAATGTAATAATGTTAAGAATTTTATTATCACTATATAACAACATAACCCTAGCAGTAATACTTATTGTTATAATTATTAAATGTAAATTTTTAATTTCTAATATCATCGAGGAATGTCAAACTTTATCTTCTCACTCTCCATGTAAAATATCACATCTAAATCTTCCCCTACCACACACACACACAGACAAACAATTCACGTTGAATAGTTGACTTGTTTACCTTCAAGGGATCATGTAGTTTACTTTAAGGTTTGATTCTCAGAACATTAGGTCACTGTTATGAAAACAAACTGGATTAATCATTTTTTCCTCTTTAGCCAAAGCATTCTTCCTTACTAACCCATGGGCTAAATATCTGCAGACGTGTGACAAGTGTCGCTGTGTAGGCTGAATGCAAATCCCACCACCCATTTCTTTTTCTTTTTTTGAAAATTAAACCATAGACATAGTGAATCTTATATTACTTGGCCAAGTATTTTTATAAGTATTAGAATTAATGTCTGGTGGTGCTCCAATTTAAAAAAGTCCATGGAAGTGAGATTGGTAAATAAGCTGATTTTCAGAACCCAAATGAACCTGTCCACCCAACTATCATAAAAAATAATTTAAGGACTCACAGAATATAAAAAATATGATAGGGACTTGGTTCTATTTACTGCTCTACCTTCAACACCCAAAGCAGAGCTTAAATATTTATTGCACGAGTAAATGAATGAGAGGAAGGAATAGGCTAGGATTAACACATTTTACTTTGTTCCCTGGGTTCACCCATTCATTTACGCATTAATTTAACAAATATTTAGAGAATTTCTGCTTCATTTAGGCTCTCAGTTAAGCACTGAGGGCACAGCTCTGGACAAGGCAGACACTGTTCCTACCTCCTGCAGCTTGCAGTCCGGTCTTATTTTTCACTAATGAAAGGTGAATTTCTTGTCCAGCCCATACATCATGCTGAATGTTGAAAAGTTTTTAAAGGTCTTGTTAAATATCTCAGAGGACAGTTATTGACACATAATTTCTCTGATTGAATGCCTGGCTTTTTGCATCCTATTGCTGTAAATGGACAGAGGTTTTGTTTTGTTTTGTTTTTATCCATTGCTGTATGCTCAGAGTTTAGAACATTATCTTTTCTTTCCTGGAACATAGTCAATACTCAAATGAATAAAGAAGAAATATGGGAAGAAAATAAAATGTGTTGAGGATTAACTGTACTAAACCCTTAGACATCATCTCAACAAAAAGACATGTCTATTTTTAGATTATTATTCCTGTTCTACAAGTGGGTAATAGACAGAGATGTAAAGTAATATTGCTCAAAATCATGACACTGACAAGTAGCAAAGCCTGAAGTCAAATGCGGGCTGACTTATACTACCTGATTCACAAGCTTGCTATACAAGGTAAGCCATAAATCCTTTACTTTCAAGTTACCTTTTGGTTTTCTACTTTTGCTAGTTTACAAAGGGCTCATACCAAACTCAAGCCTCTTGTATTTTGGACTTTGTCATAGGCCAACTATGTTAATCAGGTATAACTAAGTGATGTAGTTAGACAACAGCATGATTTTTGTGGCTTACTCAAAACAAGATTTATTTTCTGATCATGGAAGGATAGATGCAAGACCAGGCCACTCTCCTGGTCAAGAGCCTGCCCCCAGCAACCTAGAGACCCAGGCTGAGTGACACTGCTATCTTGTGCTGAACCATAGCAACACACAGTCCCTCAGTTGGAGGGCCAGGGACATGTAACACAGAGTTGCACATCAGATCTTAAATGCTTCTTCCCACAAGTTACACTAACTGTTTTAATATTCATTCATCAGAGCAAATCAAAAGGCTAGGGAGGTGTGATTCTTCCACATGCCTGGTAAAAGAGGACAAGGACATTGGAAAATAATTGTTATGTATCCCAGACCAGCAAACCCCTCTGCATATCTATGTTTAATTTGTATTGATATTCCTTACTAAGGAATTGTCTGTATAGCACTACCTGTTTCTTATTTAACAATAGAGCATCATCCATTGCACAGATGGGCTCTCCAAACAACATCCCTATTTCAGTTCCTTTGTGTTTGCTTTTTAAATAAGTAATGATGTTAGTATTGAGAAATTATAGGTAATCAAAGTAATAAAAAACACCCATACACCTAACGCAACCATACTTTAGCAGTAGCTTTCCCCAGAAAAAACTGAGAAAGACGCTGTCAATATCTTATAGTTAGTATCTTAGATCCACCCCTTCCTTTCCCCCATGCTTCCATGTTTCTAGTAGCTGACACAGGAATCCTGACTGGTCCTCATGATAAAAGGCTACTTCAACATTTTAAAATCAAAAGTGTCTCAAAACTACAGTCCAAAAAGGGTAAATACCTTCTGGGTACATGGACCATTTCAAATTTAGACAAATGACAATATTTGCATCCTTATTGTGTAATTCTACTTGAAGTTGTATACTAGTGTTCCAGATGAGACATAGTATTTAAATATAGCATTGCATTCATTACTTTTATTTAGCCATTTAATGTTATTGTATTTATCATTTATTATTCTAATTTAACTCAGAACAAGAATAGATGTATAGTTTGTTGAAAGTTAGAATGAGAATTCAAGTCTTCTGGCTTCAAGTCTCCCTATTTTTCTATATCAAGATCTGAAATAAAATTTTAATTGATCCCTCTAGAATGAAGGCATTATATGAAATAACATTTTTAATTAACTTAGTACACATGCAGTGGGCATATTCTATGAGGCTGATATGTGTTAGAAACTGGAAATATAAAATTGACTTACACAAAGCCCCTCTTTCTGAGAATTTCATTTAAATGAATATTGCTTTATAATGTAGCACCAAGAATTATCATTCTTCAGATACATACTAGTGGCTTTTCATTTCCATGCTGTACTGTACCCTTCTGCAAGTTGATATTGCAATTGGTATTGATCTTTGTTCCTTGCTTCTATATTAAATACTCATTCATTTTCGCTAAGGAAGAAGTACTTTAGATATTTCATACTCTTTTCATCTGGTTATGAATTTATTTCAACATTCCTTTCTTTTTTCTTTTATGGCATCTTCTACAATCTTAACTGAGTTTCCAATCATATTTGTTGTACTCATTGTCAAGTGCATTTGATCTGCCAATACGAATAGGACTGAGGTGTGCCTGTTGAGTATATAAAATATTTTTTTCTGACGCCTTTGACCAATTAAATAGTAAAACACAATGGTGCCATTTTGTTTCCTTGGTGAACTAGAAATATGTTGTAAGTTTTAAAAACTTGTTTTTGAAGTCACTTGAAATTTATTTCTACAATTATTATGACTATTCTGACTTTTTCTAGGCCGCTTCAAATTCTGACTTAAAAAATAAAATAACTCCGAATGTGTTTCTTTCCTAGGAGCTGATCAGATTTTGCCAACTAAAGTATGACCTCTGGGTTCAGAAGAAAGATCAGGTCTCAGACTCAGATCTCATTAGAACTCTGACTCATATTCTTAGGAATTATCATTTGATTCTCCCTTCATTTCTTAAGAGATAAATATTATTTGGGAAAATTAAAATGTTTGAAACTCCAGTGCATTTATAATATTAAGTTGCCCTTAGGTTAGCAAAAAGTCAAACATCGCTCTCTGTTTACAAATCTTATTTTTTACTGCACCTGACTACTGGATAAATGAAATATTTTGATGTTTGAATTCCTTTAAACCTTCTCCCTCTCTAGGAAAATTGCCATATGTCAGATAAATCAAGATGAATATTTTCCCATTTGACTCCTTTCTCTTTTTGGATCTATGTTCTTACAGCAGGATTTGAACACTTTAAAGTTTATATTTTTTATTTCTTTTCAATCATTTAACTGTGTTTTAACTTCTTTGCTTGTATTTTTTTTTTTTTTGCTTTGGACCCTATAGGGAACCTATCTGTGTGGAATGGCAAAGGTAGCCCAGCCCTATTGGAAAGTTGATAGGCATGTGTTGGCAAACAAGAAGCCAAACCCATGGATCGACTTTCCCGTGGGAAACCAGGCTTTGAGGCTTGCTCTTGCTAGAACTCCCTCACCCTGAGTTGAAGCAGCAAATGCTTACTGCATATTTTTAAAGTAACTTCTGGAAGCCTGTGCTAATTATTCCAAGGATGGAGTGTAACCAGACCAATTACTCTTATAATTCTCTTGCATTTGCAACATTTTTTCCTTGCTAATCTGTAGGAAGTAATCAGTAACATCCTTTCCTTAATTATCTGTAAAAAGTAATCACCTAAAGCAAACCTGAGCATAATGAATGAGAACCTTCTTTGATGTATGCTATTAGAAAGCCAATAAAAGCTTGTCAAGGCAAGGGTTGAGGGGCTCTCCCCTTGAGAGAATGGTCAAGGTGCACTCTCTCTCTCAGGGAGTGGCTGTGCTATCCCTTTCTCTCCACAGAACTTCTGTAGTCCGTGTGAATTTGTTCATTGCATCCACAGCACTACGGACACTGCTGGCCAGAGTCCACATCAGGACCCTAGTTGTAAACTCACTTAAAGTAGAAATTAGACGTTCAAATCAAATATTCAATTCAGTGAAACCTTTTATATTGGTAAATCCTTTATACTGATTTTGGCTATTTGGTGTTGATACTTCAGGAAAGTTGATGGAACCCATGTGATTGTGTAGCCAACTGATGATGGCTAAAGAAATGCTTCCTTTTAAAAATAGTATTATAATATGAATTATTTAAAATAAATATAGTATGGTATTGTACTAAATGCTACATTACTTAAATGTTAAAAAATAATCATTTCATTATACTTCACAATGGTCAGAACCTTTAAAGTATTATATTCAAAATTGGCAACACATTATAAAATTAAAAGGGAAAAGGCTGGACTAAAAAAGATAACTAATGGAAAATCAGGTAAAGTAACAGATGAAATAGCTGAGTTTCTGAGCCTGAAAAAGAAGAAGATTTGTAACAGTTTAGGGGGTGGTATGTATGAGTCCGGGCTGAGGCATGAAGTGCTAATGTTCAATTACCATTCAATTTTTCATCTCGAGAGGTATTCCAAACATAATATATGTTAAAAGTTTAAAAAGAGAATACACACATATGTGTGTATATATGTATATATATATGTGTGTGTATATATATATATATATATATATATATAAAATATCTTCTTGTGTAATCCAAGTGCATCATTAAGGAACATCATTGTAGATGTACCAATAATAAAACCTTGACCAGTTGGAGAGTTAAGTTGGCCATGGTGAGGGGTGCTAGCATAAATAATCCTTAGGTGCCTCTTTCAGCAATATTTCCTGATAACCAATAAACTGGAAAAAAGAGTTAAATGTCTTAAACAGTGGGAATATAGTAAACCAAAATCATAATAATTATATTGGTAACTTTAGATTAATTTTAGATTATTATATGCTACATGCTGTAAATTTATTATTGCTGTAATAATTAATATGCATTATTTATAAATGCTACAAATTAGAATATGCATTACTATATTTTATTGTATATTCACACTAACCTATGGAATGGTTTCTCGCCATAGTTCGGGTAGGTCATGGCTCCTTGGGAAGAGACTCCCCACATATCCTTGGTAGTAGAAAACTCAATACCCCTTTTATTGAGTATTTTTGCCAAGAACATAGAAACATTTTAGACATAGGTGACCACACAGAAAGAAATGTTCTACCTGAACCTGACTTAGCCCTCATCTTCCTAATGAACATGTAGTTTTGGTGATACTTCTTACTTGGGTCATAGCCTACAGGATCTAAGAAAGCTATTCCAGCTGTGCTGCTGTCCTTCCATTGGGGTTTGGTCTAAGCACAATGCTTATAAACTTATATCACTAAAATATTGTTATCGTCTCCACTATGGACCCATCATGCAGGTATCTCACAGTGTGGCAGCAAAACCTTATGTGAGCACAGATAACTATTTGCACAAACACAAACTGGTGACATAAAGCACAGTGGGTCCTATTTCCTACCACCCCCATCCAGTGGGGATGTTCCTGTATAAAAGCTATCACAGATTTACAATTGGTGCTATAGACACATTAACTGACAAGCACAATCTTGGTTCAGAAATTAAAATGCCTCACTCCAGACATGTAAAAAAACACACAACAAACTTAATGTTAAACCTTGCTTCCCCAGCAGGTCCTGCTCTGGGCTGGAGACCCTTCTGGGAAAAGGAAGTTGTATTGGCTTTTCTGTTTTCTCATTTGAAAACTTGGCCTCCTCTCCTTCTGATTTTTCAAAGTCCTACCATGATGGAAGATAAGGGGAGGAAACAGGGGAAAAAAGAGGATAGGCAACTCTTTCTGGTACAGTGAAAGGAGGGCTTTGCACTATGTGGGCTTGGCAAACTGACTCTTTCTGTCTGAGGACACTTTGTGGATCTTCCTGAGAATCCTCTGGGACTCTCTCTCCTACAGTTCCTTATTCTGGGAGGTGACATGCAGATCTGTCCACCGCTCCTATCTACCTGGCAGCACATACCTAGACTTTTCCTACTGAGGCCTTTTACACATTCAGTTAATTCTATTCCACAGGACCTAAGATGGCTGTATCCTGGCAATCTCTCTCCTCTAGGGCCACAACCCACCTACAGAGAAGCACTCAGTCTGTGCTTAGTCACACTAGCAGAGGAGACCATTCCCCAACAGCAGGACTTTAGTGGTCACCACTGAAGTCACCAGCTGTCCTCCCCTGTTGTCTAGACATCCTGGGTCAGACACTACTTCACCGTGCCCTTAAATTTGGGAAACACATAGCAAAACTCTCAAAAAGTCCCAGAGGACCACCTGAAAAGGCTTGAGATGAAAAAAGAAACTTGCTTTCCCCTCTCCTTGCTGGAGTATGAGGAGGATTCATAGTAGAGACACTGTTCTAAAATGCAGTCAATTCTCATTATTTGTGGCAGTTACAGTTTATGTATAATGTAGTCACAATACAGAATTAGGTCCCTGTACTCCTGGTCACAACATTTTCATCAACCCATCAATACATAACCTTGTTTTATCTGTGTTTCAGTTAAAAGACCCCTCATTTAATGTATGTTGTTGATTCATTGACATTGAACTCATGGCCAACAGAACTGTAACTCATGCCAGAATGGAAGCTCATTTAACACAAATTTTCTGTCAGGCACAGCACAGCCTTCCTGCACCTATAACACTAGAAAGCACCTCAGCACTATGCATTGGGCCATCTTAAAAGTGAAATCTCCAGCAAAAAGCATATAAATAGGAGAAATGTAGCACTAAATATGAAAAGGCCACTCATTTACAGTATGAGAGCTGCTTTTGACCTCCACTGGAGATACACTAATGCTAACCCAGATTTCATGCTGCTTTGTGAATATCCAGGAACGACCACAAAAGTGCAGCTTGTTTTGATTTGACGGTTACAAATAAATTGTAGTCAGTAAGCAGGTTTGCAAATACTTGAATAATAAGGAAGGGCCCATGAATAACAAGGATTAACTTTAAATATTTTCAATAGTAACTTCATATCATCACCAAACTCTTCCCTCACTTCATTTTATTTCTATATTCTTGACCTGGCTTAAGGTTTCCTGAGTCAGGAAAGAGGCCTTGGGAGCCCCACTTTGGAATTTGACATCTATTGTTCGTCAGTGCCTCATAGAAAAGTGGGTTTTACACATTTGAGATTGTATCAGTCAGGGTTTGCCATTGCAAAGAGGAAAAAAAAAAACAAATGTGGGTGACTTAAAAATGTGTTTATTAAAATAATGCTGGAAAAGGCACAGAATATAGGAAAAGCTCAGGACCTGGCTGAACAAAGGCAGGGGCAAGTGAGTTTGGGCTGCAGTCAGGACCATACAGGAGGTCGCAAATATGACCAACCTGCTTTCAAAGGGGATTCTTTTATTACTTTGACAGCTCACTATATAAAGTCCAGAGCAGGTACCTCTCTGACTGACTAACTGATGGGTGATTTTGAATTCTATGTCCTCCATACAAGGGAGTTTATAAAAACAAGGATTTGGCATTTTCAGTATCTCAATGGGGAGGAAGGTTCTGTCTTCCACCAAGACTCTGAAAGTGAGACATTTACCATGTGTAGGAATAGGGATCAGATATTTGGAGCCAGAAAAACAAATGAACAGGAGAACTGATATTCATAGACTTTAATGATTGTTAGAATTTGAAGAAAATGCCAAACTCATCTACTTAGTTCAATCTCTGTTCCAATTAAGAGGTCTCCTTCAGAATGCTCTGGAAAATAATCTTATAGACTCTGCCTAAATTTCAAACGATGGGGAATTTTTCACATGACCACATAATATGTTCTGATGCTCTGCAATTCTTGTCTGTAAGATTTTATTATGATATCCAGTTTATGGAATTATTGTCTTTTTGGTTTCTTCACCATACAGTTTATCTTAATCTAGTTGCATTGGAGTTTCTAAAAGTCATGCTTTTGTTATGGTATTCAGACAAGACGACAATATCTGCACATGGGCCAGCAAATGCAAAGGCTATTTATTTCATTAATTTATACTGAGTGTGTGTTGGCTTCTTCATGTAACCATAGTGCAATGATGACACTAAGCAAGCTAAAACTCATAGTAAGCTAAAACACTTAAGACAGTTTCATGTGAACTGCTACCAAAGTCAGTTGTATAACAGAGTCTCTAAACTTAATTATTTAAAAGACCAAATTGAGGTTTTTACATGTATCTCTCCATATTTCATCTACTTAGTTTTATCTTAATAAGATCTGGTTTTTTGAGATGATAATGAGTTTTAAGTATTTTTATTCTTTATGATAGTAGAGTTTCCTTTTAAGCTTGTGCCACATATATATTTTTGGCACATCTCCTATATTTTCATCCAAGTTATTGATAAATTATACAGTAGCAAAGGACTACAACAGAGCACTATGATATTCCAACAGTCTTTTTGTAGGGTTGACACTTGATTATTGAGCAACCATTTTTAAATCCCACTTTTCAACCATCTTAAAATAAACCTTATCTGTGTAAAAAACATCAGTGGCTTGTCCTTGCTCTTCCGATGAAGACGACAGCATCAACATGGCTCTCAGGCATGGCACTGTCTGACATGTGCTTTCTTCTACTGTCTCTGGGTTCCTATCCCCTTTTCTTGTGTTCTAGCCACCAGGCATGGCAGATGGGATTTTTCCTCCCATGCTCAATTCAGCTTTAGGTTTTAGCTTAAGCACTATTTCCACTCTATCATAAAATATTTGTTAGTTTCCTATGTTAAGTCTTCTCACAAAATCAAATTCCATTTTTAAAATTTCCATCTTGAAGTTATATATTCATTAGTGTCATAATTTGACCTGACTTCCCCACCAGACTTAAACTTTTGAAAGCATGTATACAGTCTGTGTTTGCTCACAATTATACGACAAATGTCTAGAACACTGAAAGTTCACTAAAGCATCTTGTTGAATAAATGGCAGAAACTCAATGAATACTGTGACCATTGATCCTACTGAGACAGTAAATTTGCAACTGAATGAAACAGTTATAGGAAGTATATCCTCTCCCACCACTTCCCTGTTTTATAAAGACATCCAACTCAGAGTTTCTCAATATCAGCACTTTTTCCATTTGGACTGGATAATTCTTTGTTGAGCAGTGGGGTGTTTGGTGCCAGTGTATGATGTTTAGCAGCATCCCTGGCCTCTACTCTCTGAGTGACTGAACCATCACCCCTCAAATTTGTAAGAACTAAAAATATCTTCAGATGTTGACAAATGCTTCAGGGTGGGGAGGGGTGCTGAACAGTGAACAAGTATCACCCTAGTTGAGAGCCTTTGCATTAACTATAACTTTGTCATATTAAGAAGGCTGTACTATTTTTTTTAATTGTAATTATATTTAATAATTGTATATAATAATTGTATGTGAGAGACTCTCACAAGTTGTAAAAGTTAAGTGGGGTCCTTTGCTATTCAGTAGACAAGTATGAGGCCAGAAGTGTTCACTCAATATCTTATTATAGCCATGAAAATTTCTACAACTACTCAAGTTCAAAAGGATCTCCCATTTCAACCTCCTAGGAAATCACTTCATTTGATAGCTAATGAAGAAATGTTCTCTTTAAATCTCTTGTCTGTATTCCATTAAAGGAGCAGAATTTCTTGGAATTATAGATGAAGTCTAAGGTGCCTTTAAGAGGCTAAATTAGATGGCTGACAACTGATTGGACACTGAGTAGGCTGTGGCTGAGTAGCCTTGTAGGCTGTGGTAGGCAGTCTTTAGGAACAGCCTCCATGATCCCACATGGACTTGTGTCATCCAAAAACTAATCATACCCTTAAATATGAGGTGACTCTTGCTGTTCTTTAGATATCTTGTTGCTTTTTGTGATGGTGGAGAATGATATAGTAAATGCTATAAGGTGAAAAATCATCAACTAAGGAGATGCTACAGTTTTTACCATATCTCTCTTACCCTTTATCCTTACCATGAGTCCAGCTAATGCAATCATGAGATAACATATATTACTGTGGATATTAGGTATGAAAGGGGTCATCAAATTTTAATCAAGAGATTCCCAGCCCTCATTATTGTGAGGAACATGTTTATTACATACCAACCATGAACAAAGTAGTGCAAGGAATGATGCCTATATGGTGCCATTCATTATAACATATTAAATGACTTTAGAAAGGAAATGATTCATATATAACAGAGGTAAAAAAAAGAGTTACTGGCATAACCCAGTTGAGCAAACTAAAAGCTGAGAGCATATTAATTAATTTTTCTGGCATTCCTGGAAGTATTCCTCCACAAGCTCACGTTTTCCCACTGAAATAACAAGAGCTACAATGCTGGCACCATTGCTCCATTATATCTAATGCATTTTGTAAGTTTATTCTTCCAAGAAAAATTGGGAAGGCAGAAAATTTAGTGCATATCCAATTATACTAATGAGGAAAAAATGTTATGTCTCAAGCTTTACCCTTTGTGTTCATTGGCCATAGGCCATCAGAATAAACTACAGATATATATGTGATTTCTAGGTACAAACTTGGGACTCAAACACTGAATTTGAAGTGTTTGAGGAGAGAACAAAAGCAATTACTTCAAAAGCAGTGAGTGTTAGGTCTCCAAAGCACAGATAAAATACAGAGTGTTTGAACAATTCAAAAAGAGACCTATAACACAAGGTAGACATGGAGGTATCCATTTCTTGATGGATGTTTTTTGTTTGTTAATGAACCAATCCTTATCAAGCCATTCCACAAGTCTAGAAAAGACCTGAACCAACATCTTCCTCTCAAATGTCAAAAATTGAACATAACCCTTGTTTCTGTAGTACACTGGCAAGAGCTTTTGCACTTCCTGGGTGGTGCAGGTGGACAGCTGAGACAGACTAACAGGTTCCTGCTGAAAAGGGTAATCCCCAAATGCCATCACACTGCTACTAGAGGGCAATGGTGAGTTCATAACCTTCACCCCAAACTCATGCTTGGGTCATGTTACCATAACTGGTTAAAATCAAGTCACTATTGTGAACACTTAAATCATAAATGATTCCATGTTACTAGGAAACCAAACCAATGAAGAAAATAGTTCTTCATAATTGTTAAACAAAAGAATACAGTTGTTTTGACAGTAAATGGCAGAGAAATTCACTGTAAGGGAAGCATACAAACTGTATTATTATAACCTAATTGACTGACGCAGTGGGAGAGAAAAAGCTAATTCTATAAAGCAATAGAATTGATGATTTTAAAAATGGAACTGAGTTGCTCATTAACTGGATGAACTAAGTGGACTATGTTTTTCATAGTGTGAATGATTTGTAAAACCAAAGACTATGATATAGAGAGACATGAGGAACAACATTAAGAAAAGGCACTATTTAACCAATAAAATAATATGTACTCTCCTGATGTCTTGGAATCATGCTGGTGGTGGCTGCACTTAAGTCACACTGGGAAAGGGAAAGAAATTAAAATGCTCCTGTGAAAATGTACCAGGAAAGCTTTTATATGTTTTGGGGTTGTTTTAACTGAGATAACCTTTACAGTTGTCTTCTGGGATAAATCTGGGACATTTACAAAATCAACAGCAATAGTATTATTGAGCTCCTGCTTTGACCTCAGTTTCCTGCTAGGTGATGGTATTAAATTTTATCCTAACAATAAGAGTTAGGTGAACATGATTATCTAAATTTTACAGAAAGGGAAGGGGAGGCTCAGAAGGTTAAATGGCTTGATCAAGGTAAACAATTAGTAAGTAACAAAGGTGAGACTCAATACCAAATTTGTCTTATACAAAGAAGCTACCTTGGCACAGCTCTGTACACATATATTCATATGTGTACATATTTTATATACAATTTTATGGCATAACGTACTAGAGAAAGATAAACATTGTAGCTCTGATGCTTACTTACTATGTGATCTTTTTATAACTTTGGCTTTTGGTTTCTTCAAGCTTTCAAAACTGGAACAACTTGTCACCAAATAATATTTAAAACTATTTGAGACTGTTGGCTTCGAGTGGCTGTCAAGTTACAGGACAAATCAAGGCCAAGGGAAAACACACCCCAGGAGAGAGAACAGGTTCCAAAAGCTGAAAAAAAAGGGGTTGAGGCGGAT
Source organism: Tonatia bakeri (assembly GCA_004024845.1). Taxonomy (NCBI): domain Eukaryota; kingdom Metazoa; phylum Chordata; class Mammalia; order Chiroptera; family Phyllostomidae; genus Tonatia; species Tonatia bakeri. Next base: position 38,833 of record PVIA01007059.1, read on the forward strand.
GTGTATATTTCTCCAGCTGTGGTAGTACATTTGAATAGTGAAAGAAAGGATAAGTGTCTATGTTTTATCTGTTTTGCTCTGCATTGTGAGTATAAACAAAATAGAGCTTGAAGACACAGGTCTTTCTGGCTGTACCCGTTGTTCCTCTCTCTGACAAAGTCTTGGATCACCAATATCTTGGAAACCAGTTTGTGAAACTCAAAGTCCCTACTTGGAAATAAATGGACATAGTTACTAAATGTATGCAAGGAGGGCTCTTGAATGTATTTATTAACAATAATTCTTTCCAAAGCATTAGAAACAAATTCTTTACACTGAGACCACTAACGGGCTCTGTTTTCTAAAGACAAGCAAACTTGGTATTTGTCTTTATTTCCCTATTTTGAGTTGAGATGAAGTCCAGAACGTCGGGGCTTGGGAAAATACCCTGTGCGGCTTGTTTTAATGCATTCTCCTCTAGGATTTGGTTGCCAGCTTGCAGAGCTGCCTCTTTTCTTCCTGTACTGCCACCCACTCCCCAGGCATGCACCCTGTGGCCAGAGAGCCAAAAGCTATGAGTCAAAAGTATTTTCAATAGAAATACCAGGAAAATGCTGTTTCTCATGGCATGAAAAAAGCAAACAGAATGAAAGCCAAATTTGTGCTAATCTCCAATCTAGACCCCTAAAGAGGGAAGGTGTTAGCACAGCCGAGACAGTACAAAGAACATTTCTGCTTTCCAACAAGAAAGTTTAAGGTAACATCTCTTTTCATGTTTTAGAAATAAAATACATCATTTTTTATATTTTTAGAATTAATACCTCCAGAATAACTTATCAGAAATTATATTGTCATGAATAAGTGCATGAATTTGTTTTAACTTCTTGATTTAAAAAATAATTACTGATTATCTGTTTAAATATGAGGTATTCTTAAAGATTTAGTGGGGCCATGTCTTGGTTTCCACTCTCTAGAATTATCACATTTTGTCACTGTGTACACATGCGACTCTTCCATCAGACCAAGCCTCATTTGGGGCAAGAGGGGATCTATTTCACTTACTGTGCTAATAAGCATGAAACTAGCTGTGGAATATCAAGCTGTATCAGTGGTGTAGCCAGACAACGTTATTACCATTCAGAGGTGGCTGTGGTGTTGGGGATGATGGGGAATCAGGAGATGCTCAAAACAAAGTAATGTTTATACGGGGCACTCAGAGGGACAGCTCAATGGGTAGGGGAAATAATGAGTCCGAAACAAGAGGATACAGGAAATGGAAAATTAATTCTGTTCTGTGAGATTTTCCAGTCATGAGTGCAATCCTAAGTATGGTGTGAGGTAGTGTGTTACAGTGGAAAACAACAAACAAATAACAAGCCAGTTTTGGAGTCAGATGGATCCAGCTTCTAAGTATGGCATGTATTACTAGTAGGGTACTGCCTTCAGTGCACAGCTTAACCTCTGTGACACTGGTATTTCTGGCTAGAAAACAAGACTATTGGTACTCTGCTTATTATATTCATACTGCCTTTAATATTGCTTTTTATAAAGAAAGAGGTCCAAATAAATATCTGTTGAATGAATGCTTACCAAAGGAACAAAAATTAAATAACACTTCTGTGTTACCAGGTACATATGATGCACTCAATAGGCATTGATTCTGTAGCTTTCTCATTTTTCTTCCCTGTGTAGAAAACTATATTGTCTTTGCATTGCACAATCTAGCCTCCATTTAGCTTTCCAAATGCATTTCTCATTTTTCTGTAAATAGCTTACCTTCCTCACTACTTTAAACAATCCCCTGTTCCATATTTTATTTTCCTCATTTCCATATAACTAAAATCCTGCCCATTCCTCCAGATCCAGCTCAGACACCAGCATCACAAAGAATTCCTTTATCCTGGACAGCCCGATCAGCCTTTCCTCCCTCTAAAATTCCTTTACAATGTATATACCTTTTCCCTTTGTCATGTAGCCTTGATAATTTTTTCTTGGCAGTGTTTACTTGTGCACATGATATCTTTTTTCTCCATTAGGCTCTGTACTTCTTGAGGACATGGCACATTTCAAAATCATCTTATGTGTCCCATTAGGTCACACATAGTATTCTGCAGAGATTAGACACTGAATATTATTTGAAGAGATTTAAAGTTCTGGTAAAACTTTAGTTATTGCCACTAGACCAGAAAAACTTTAGATGCTTTAATGGCATATTAGACATTGTTCTCCAGAGAAACAGAAACAATATGATGTTTATAGGCATGTGTGTGTGTGTGTATGTATGTATGTGTGTGTGTGTGTATATATATATATGGAGAATTTTTTAAATTGGGTTTACTTACTGAAATTGTGAGGACTAGTAAGTGCAAATCTGTAGGGAAGGCTTGCATTCTGGAAATTCAGGTTGATATTGCACTCTTGAATCTGAAATACTCAAACCAGGCCAGTGGGCTGGAGACTCAGGCAGAATTTCTCTGTTCTGCAACTTCCATGTTACAATCTTGAAGCAGAGTACATTCTTCTTTGGGAACATCAGTCTTTGAACTTTAGGCCTGCAATTGATTACATGAGCCATCCATGTTAGGGAGGATAATTTGCTTTACTTAAAGTCAACTGATCAAAAATGTTAACCACATCTAAAAAATACATTTACAGCAGTATTTAGACCAGTGCTTGACCAAACAACTGGACACCACAGCCTAGCCATGTTGACACATTAAATCAGCCATCACAGGCAGTATTAGATGAAAACAATCACCTTGGAAGACAGATACATGACCCTAATACTTCTGAAAGAGTGGGAGCTGAACCTGAACAACACCCTCTAATTCCCAAAATCACATCTGAATGAGGAGGTGGATGTTAGATGAGAGAATGTCCTGAGTTGAGCAGGAGACACATCCCACAGACTCCCTCTGGCCAGTGTTGACAGGTAGACCTAGTACCATGCAGTGATGCATTAATGTCAAAAAGGGTCTACTGGCAATTGTGCCACCACTGCACAGAGAACCATGCATTCCAAGAGACCATATGAAAGAATCTTATTCTTATGAGAAGACATATTGCTGATTATGTTTTATTTAGATTTACCTGAAAAAAAGAAATTTATCTATGATTCTTCAGCCTGTTCTTAAAGTTTCATAGGCAATGTGCTGAGTTCTGTTAGAGACCACCGAAGAGCCTAGCCAAAAATGTTGATGAAGGTACCTCCAGGTGCAGACCAAAAGGATAAATAATGTGTAAAAAGATCTCCCTCTGGAGATACAGCATTTAGTAAGAAACAGCCCAGAGCTCTGGCACAGAGTTGCTCTCACTATGTCCAAAGGATCTGGCTCCAATTTGAGAATATGGAAAGTGGATCTTCTGTTAGAAATAGTTTTAGAAAACAGTCAACAGAGCAATGGGATTCTCCACAGAACATCTAATAGAGGCAGATATTGTGAAAGGTTAGGAATGAACAAGAACTACTAAAAACACAGTAGGCAAAGGATTTAAAAGTAATGGACTAGGTTAGGATTATGGGAAATTATATTGGCAAACAAAAAGGCAAATTCTTTTTTTGTTTTCTGGAACAAAAACCAAAATAGGATAATAAAGTTGAAATGAAAGGTATGGAGAACTGAACTTCAAAAACCAACATACAATTAAAATGATAGAAACAATGGAACAACAATAACAATAAAAACAAAAACAAGAATTGCAGAATATTTTCCTAATTCAAGGAAATATGTCAGTTGAGATCTTAATGGCAAGTCCCATCATGTTTGCACCCTTGAAGAAGAGAAAATGGCACAGAAACTCGACATGGGGTCTGTCACACCTATGGAATGGGCGGAGGATAGTTAAGGTGTTTTCTAAAGTGAGTACACATTTCTAGTATTAGCCTGGGCAGGACATGAAGAGGGATAAAATATATATTTTAGATGGGATGAGAGGTAAACCTCTTTTTTTTAAAAGTATATTTTATTGATTATGCTATGAAAGTTATCCCAATCTTTTTTCTCTCCTTTTTCCCCCTCTTCCCCATACAACCCCCGTCACCCCCTAGCATTCCCCTGCCCCACAGTTCACGTCCATGGGTTGTACATATAAGTTCCTTGGCTTTTCCATTTCCCATACTACTCTTAACCTCCGCCTGTCTATTTAAAGCCTACCTATTCTGCTTCTTATTTCTTGCATCTTTTCCCCTCACTCTTCCTCTCCCTCTCCCCACTGATTACCCTCTATGTGATCTCTATTTCTGTGATTCTGTTCCTGTTCTAGAACTATGAACAGTAAAATGACAACAAACTCACAACTATCAACAACTGAACCTAAATTTCTTTTAATTTCTCAAATCACAGCCCTAAGGCCAAAAAAGGTTGGTATATCTCTGGTGGCAGCTGATAAAAAGTGAAATCAAAATAAGGAACCCAGGAATGAGACAGTGATGCCTGGAATGGTTTGACTGAGTACTGAACCACGTAAAGATAAGTAACAAGATTACCTTTAACTTTTCTTTGAAGAACAATGCTTTTTTAAAACAAAGAAAATTGGTGGTATTTATGACTCTAACTGGTTAACAAATTCTCATCAAGGAGAAGGAGCAAAACCAAATATTGAAACTATACATTTTCAAAAGCAATTTAAAAATTATTTTTAGGTTATTGACTTTGACATTTGTAAAATGTATGAAAAAAGTAATGCTACCACAGGTAAGATGTCTAATAGCACACACACAAACACACACACAAAAAACAGAAAAGAAAGAAAATATTTAAAAAGAGACTATAATACAAAATGACAGAAACATAAATAAATATAAAATATGAATAATATAAATGAATATAAAATGAATATAAAAATGAATAATATATATGAAAAGATCAGATTATTAGAGTAAAAGTTTGTCAGACTACATTGATAAATTAAATCCAATTTAATTTGGATTGCTAAAATGAACTAATTAAATAAACTTAAAATTATTAAATTAAAAAGAAAGATTTTTAAGTTCAAATGATTTAACTTTTAAAAATAATTTAGCAATTTAGAAAACAAATACAAAGCCAAGGTAAGTAAAATGAAGGAAAGTTAAAAAATTTTATATAAAGCCCAAACAAATTAATTAAAAAAGAAAAACACAGACTTTAATAAAAAATAAGATTCCTGGATGCTCAGAGAGTCACAAAGAAGTTGGACCTAAGGTAGCACGCACCAAGGCACATCATAATGGCATTACTTAAGATTAAAGATAAAGGAGAGAATCTTAAAAGCAGCAAGACTGATGCAGACACTGGCCTGCAGTGTCCACATCATTATGGATGAAATGATACATTCACATAGACTACCAAGTCCAGTGGAGGAAAAGGGACAGCATGGGTTTTCTCTCAAGGGGAGCAAAAGCCTTGGCCCTTGCCGTGACTGGCTTTTATTGTTTTTTTTGGCGCATTACATGCCGGTCCTCATTTACTATGCACAGGTTTGCTTTGGGTGGTTACCTTTTACAGAAAACAAAGGAGCCAATGCTGCTAATCATGTCACAGAAGAGGGATATTTGCAAATGAAAAGGCAAAAGTGGTTGAACCAGTTACACTCATCCTTGGTAAGTTTAGTATGGATTTTAGGAAGTTAACTTTGCAGTAAATGTCCTCAATTCAGGGTGAGGGAGATTTTTAGTAAGAGCAAGACTCAAAGCTGTCTAGGCACATTGCAGGCCTGATTCCCCACGGGAGAACCTATGCATGGGCGTGGGTCCTGTGCATCTCTGAGTGGGAGCTGGGCCCATGCTATGCAGAATGGTCTCCTACACAAGACAAAATGAGAGAGCTACCTACAAAGGAGTTCCCATGAGGCTATCAGCTGACTTCTCAAGAGTAACCTTGTAGGCAAGAAGGGGCTGGAAAGAAGTGTTTGAAGTCAAGGAAGGCAAGGACCTACATTCAGGATTACCCAGCAAAGCTATCATTTAGAATGGAAGGGCAGATAAAGTGCTTCCCAGATAAGATCAAGTTAAAGGAGTTCATCATCACACAGCCGTTATTATATAAATGTTAAAAGGGCTTATCTAAGAAAAAGAAGATAAAAAATGTGAACAGTGAAATGACAACAAACTCTCAGCTATTAATAATTGAACCTAAAACAAACAAACAAACAGAAACTAAGCAAACAACTAGAACAGGAACAGAATCACAGAAATAGAGATCACATGGAGGGTTATCAGTAGGGGAGTGGGACAGGGAGAGGGGGAAAAGGTACAGAGAATAAGTAGCATAAATGGTAGGTACAAAATAGACAGGGATGGTTAAGAATAGTATAGGAAATGTAGAAGCCAAAGAACTTATATGTACGACCCATGGACATAAACTAAAGGGGAGATTGTGGGTGGGAGGGGGTGTGCAGGGCAGAGGGGAATAAAGGGAGGAAAATGAGACAACTGTAATAGTATAATCAATAAAACATATTAAAAAGAAAGAAATAAGAAATGGGTAAGGATCATAAGTATGCAATTCATAAAAGAGAAAATAAAAATAGATGATATATGTGAGATCTTGTTTCAACTTATAATAACTTAAAGAAATGCAAGTTAAAATAGTACTGATATTCCAAATATTTTCTTATCAGATTGACAAAGTTTTTCACAGCACAATAGTCAGTGGTGACTTAGACTTTCTAATACAATGCTGATATGATTATAAATCACTTTAAACTTTCTAGAAAGCAGTTTGGGAATATGTATCAAGAGGTTTCAAGAAGTTTTTTTTTTATTGGTTTATAGACTAATTCCACTTCTAGGTAATCATTATGAAGTAATGGTTTGATATGTGGATACATATCTTTGCCAAAGTTTTTATAAACAAGTTCAACAATTGAGAAATTATTAAGATATCTGTAGACAATACCATTATAGGCAGAAATTAAAATAATATTTACCAATATATTTCAATGACATGGGAAAATAATATAGTATGAAATAAGATTCAAAGTATAATTGCCTGTGTTTAAAAAAGTATTTTTAAGATATCCATAGCACTTAAAGAAAAAAAAACAATAATTAACAATAATATTTAAAAAACATGTCTCACTTGAAGATTAGGTATTGTAAGATTCTGCCACCATTGCTACCTATATTGTCTTTAGATGGTTCAATTGTCCTGTGACCTGTGATCAAAAAAACAAAACAAAACAAAACAAAAAACCCACATTCCCTTGGAAGCCCCAGGAGTATTACCCAGGTAATAGCACAACTTGGAGCAGGCATGTTGGTGCCAGTGACAATTACCAGGAGACCTGCCAATGGTTCAGTAAATTTCAGAGAGAGGGCTTGGGGCTAAAGCGTGGACTGACCCTTTCCCCACAGATGAATCTTGAAATGCAGATGAAATACACAATAAATCAAAAACTCTTCAACTGGCTCCTTGTTCTTAGACTAGAAACAAAAATCCCTTATTTATAAGTTGACTATGCATCCCAATTAGTTTTATATAGTCTCAATTTTACATCAGTTTTCTCGAAAAATTATTGATAGTGTTCCTTCGTACTCTCAAACCGGTCCTGTTCTGATGGCAAATTATATGTCCCTCTGTTTCTATGATCTAGCTGGTTGGCCTAAGTATGCCTCCCTAAACTCAGCTCTCTTTCCACTTTGCTGCAGCCACTCTGGTCTTCTTAAGATGCTTTTATTTACTAGTCCATCTTCGTAGAGACTGGGGTTTTAGGTGGGAGGGCAGTGATATTGTTTGCTGCTACAGAGGGTGACAGAAAAGTTAAGCCTAAAGAAATGGGCAGGAGATGATTCATTTTCATTATTATCTTTGATTGGCTTTGGGAAGATAGATTGTTTTGAGTTTGAAAGAGAAGGGTAAGGGCTACAATGGAAAACAGGGTTGTACATGTACCCTGAATAAAGGTATGAAAATTAGTACAGTATCTCTAAAGGTCTAGGTGTGTGGATATGTTAACAGGAACACATAGGAATAAGATAAAACAAGCCCAGCCTCGGTGATTCAGTTAGTAGAGACAAGTGAGAAGGGAAGAAGAAGCCAGGCCTCTGATGGGACAGAAAACTGACCTAGGGAGCTGGCCTTAATAGGAGCAGTGAATGGTCCGCTGCATGGAGAACAGTGAGTATGGGATTTCAGACCTAGTTTAAGCTTTCATGAATATAGAAAAGATCACTGGCCATGGAAGAGCCTATAATTAGAAAACAGACTCATAAAAGCAACATACTGTATTCAAAGTTATTCTCATGGTGATGGTAGAACTCCATTCCCAGGAAGAGACACAGGACACAGAATATAGCTGGGGGAGGAATCTACCAATGCTAGGAACAATCTGTGATTAATATTTCTTCATTCTTTAAGGGTAATAAGCTTGTCAATCAAGAGTACAAGACAGGAGTCATAAGTAGGGTGTAGAGAAATCATCCAGAATCCTGAGATCTAGGATTGTTAACTAGAATTCACCATTGGGGACAACAAATCTACTTTTAAGACCTGTTAGATACTGAATGTGAGGCTTCTAGTACACTTAATGCTCCAGTCTGGAATGCACTTAGGCCCATAGATGGAACTGAAAAGGAGATCCTACTGAGAGCACCTGGATAAGCAAGAGAAAAAGAAACATGGCAGAGAGTGGCAAGGAAGAAAAAAGAAGGAAGAAGGGACAGGTGCTCGAGGATAAGGGAAGTGTGTAACAGACTTCCTTCACCTATACTTAAAAATTCACAACTTGTAGAATCTAAGTTAGAGGAGAACTACTTTTGTCCCTATATTCCTTTGCCTTATTATTTAAATAAAAATGCTTTGCTATGAATACAAAGTAGAAAAGCCTATTCTTTTTCCCAGTATTGCCAAAATGATCTTTGAGCAAAATATTAGAAGATAGGATAAAATAAACAAGATTTTTTGAACAGATGTTTTTTGCTGCTCTGCCTGGGAACAGCTGATATATATGAGGGTCTAGTCTAAGACCCAGTTTAAAAATAATATTTTAGTTGGGCCAAATGCTCTTGTGATTTACACCTAACATTGCCCTTTACTCTGACTAAAAGCCAAATTTTAACAAGAAAAAGAAAACGAATGTAATTTCCTGGTTCTGAGCAGCACTGCAAAGCTTAGGAAACTAATCTAAGATCTAAGGGAGCTTTCCTATCTGTCATCAGATGTCTGTGGGTTTATAAACTCTGGTTCTGGCTCTAAAATCTAGAGTTTCCCATGAATATTGCTAATCCATTTAAGATAAGTAACTGAGCTACAAGAATGAATCATATACCTCCCCTCACTGAATCCTTTGAGCATTTTCAATAATGCTCAGGAGAAGTTGAGCAAGTTAGATTTTGAAAATATTAAGCAATTTCTAGTTTCTCTCGTGAGTCTTTAATTTTCTTATTTCTGAGGTTTCATATAGTTTCCTGAAATTCTAAGCTTTGTTATGCATGCACAACAGGTTATAGATTCTCTTTGGTTTTTGATCTGAGCACTTTCCATAATTGTAAGATTTGTTCTTTGAGAACTTCTGCAGCCACCATGTCATTAAATTTTCACATTCAACTCAAATATGTGAAGCTATTTATTAGATATATTTTTCTGCGGGAAAACTTGAATTCTTTAGTTGGTGTCATTCCATTCAGGAAGCAAACATTAATTTTAATCACTTATATAAAAATAAGAAAATAAACTTTTTACAAAAAAACTTAAAACAAAAATAAATGTAAATTATTAGCTGAATGTAAATTACTTGTGTACTAGTCACTTTATGGATTAGCTATAGTAAAGCTCACTTCAGTTATGTGAATTAATTAAATATATTGAATTACATCTCTGCTTTAGCTTCAAATGAATAAAATATATGATTCTCCCTTTAGGGAAAAATGATGTTGATCTTAAACTCTTTAGTAAGTCACATATATTGGAGGAAAATAGTTAAATGTTTCTTAATTGGCTTTGGAATAGGAAGTAGCACACTCTTCTTCCAAGAGCTTTCAGAATATATTGTCAGAAAACAATATAAAGAAGGAAGTCAATTGAAAGAGAAAAAGAGAAGAAAAAGAATCAAGGAAAAATGTTGAAAGATCCAGATACAGGACAAATTTTAATGCTCAAATAATGCAGTAATGGTATCATGTGTGGATCTATATCAGTAGAGTATAAATTTTAAAAAGTTATAGTGCTGATCTTTTCTCCAATATTTCATTAGGGTTTTTATTTGCTTACTTTTAAGAATTGCATGTGGTATTCAGGTGTGGAAATAATTTTGAAAGTAAGAAAACATTTATTGGTCTGTTTATTTTTCCCATAGTAATTTATTTCTATAGCCTTGGTATTGTATTCTTTAAAAAGTCAATTAGATTTTTTAATGGAATCCACAGAAAACAACTCACAAATTGATTAATTTGATATATCTAAACAACTGTGATAAGCTTGAAAATTTTGATCTATTAGTGAATTTTTAGAGCAATTTTGGTGGCCTGGGCATTATGTTTGCTTTTCAGGCTTTGACTTCATTATTCTTCTATATTCTGTGTAGTATAATGACCATCAATTCTTTAAATAAGTTATGAACTACTAGGAACACTTGCAATTAATTTAGACCTAAAATTTATGCATAAGATTAATTCTATAGGGGTTTAGAAATAAAGTATTAAGAACAAACATTTACAACTTGTAAGGAAAAATTACACCAACTTTACAATATGGTCTAAATGAAGAAACAGAAGAATTTTCTCCTCAGGCCTGTGAAATTTTTCAAAACTGGCAATCTTCTATTTCTATTAGATAAGTTCCTTTAACATTTCATGTAATAAGAACTTGGTGATGAAGAACTCCTTTAAGCTGACTTTATTTGGGAACCACTTTATCTACCCTTCCATTCTAAATGATAACTTTGTAAGTCATTCTTTCTTGACTAAATTTTTTTTAAAGGGGGCAACCAATATACTGTGGTCTTGCTAATGGCTGTATCTGTGAGCACCAACAGAAAGCCCAGCTGGGAAATGTTGCTTCCCAAGAGCAGAGATTTAGGATTCTGAAGATGTTTGGTATATGCTAGCAAGCAAGGTTCTCATATTTATCTAAAACCTAACAAAACAATCTCTCTTTTTGGCCTCAAAAAAGACTTAGCCATCTAAAAATGTTTTCCAGTTATACCTAACCCAGGAGAGTATAATCAGAAAAAGCACTGAACTTGGAGTTCAAAGAACTTGGCTGGAATCCCAGATTCAATTTTATTAACTCACTTAATCTTTGACAAGTTAATTTACTTTTGGAAATATTAATGTTATTGAGTGTAAATTTAGGATAACAATATTTACTTTAGCAATTTCAGGATGTTCCTGGTATATATTAAATGCTTAATATATTTAATATATATATAATGCTTACATATAAAATATATTTATATATAAAGCTTAATATACTAAAGTATTTGATATATACCAGGATGCTAATCATATGTGATGCCAAATGGGCATGATATATATATCCAATAAGATTAATAAAGGCAATCTTATTTTTTGTGTAGTATGAATCTTCACTTTGAGTCATCTGGAAATCTTATATCCCAAATTATTGTTATCCCCAAATTAACATCATTTGTCTTTAGTTTGGAGAATTAAGAAGAGTGGACATTTGTCTGAACTTATCTAAATCCATGGGTTTTGGATAGATGACTAATCTCTATTGTTTTAAACCTTTCCATTACCTTTTCCAGAATTCTAGAAGCTTTTTAGTACTTTTTGTTTCTTACATCTATGTTGGTGATAGAAAACAATATACCATTATTATTAATAACAATTATATGATATTATAAAATGACACTCATATTACACATTGTTAACACTAGATAACATTATGTCAATTTTATTTACTGAGCCTGAAAAGAAGTAACACTCAGTTTCAAAGAATACCTTAGATCAAGGCCTGCATAAGGAGCAAATAGGAAAATGTTACTGCCTTAATGTCTATTAAAATATTTGAATTTTCTTCTTCACACATTTGTCATATTTCCTCTTTTGTCTCAAAATATCAGTATCACTACTCTATACTAAAAGAAAGAAATAATTGTAAGGAATTGTGCAACTTTATTATTTTCTATCCTACTCCCTGTGTTAATTTATTATTTTCTCTAAATTTTCAATAATAAATACACAGAATTTCTATATTGCACTGACTTATACAGCATACACTTCTTTTATATCTTCTTTATTTCCATTTATGTTCATTCGCTGGGGCTCATTTAAATATGAGTCTTCATTGGTTAACTCATTTTCCAAAGGTGACTTGACCATTTGCTATTACTATTTATCCTAGGCAATGTTAGAGACAACACAATTAAGAATACATGATTTCATTAATGTGTTTATAGTCTGAAAGGGAAAATAAGACATATCACCCAAATAACCATCTGTATTTTTAAAGATTCTTGAAAGAAACAGAATCAATGTATATAATACACACATATTTAGACAGAGAGAGGTATTAAGATTGATTTATTATAAGGAATTGATTCACATAATTATGGAGGCTGGTACTTCTGGGGACCTAGGTAAGAGCATGGTACAGTTCTAGTCTGAATGCCCTCAGGTTGAAAACCTGGAAATAGCCAATGTTTCAGCTGGAGTCCAAAGGCAGAAGAAACCCTGATATCCCAACTCAAAGCAGTCAGGCTAAGCAGTTTCCTGAACTAGCAGGAGGGAAAGACTTTGTTCTCTTTGGGTCTTCTACTGATTGGACGATGCTTACCTACATTAGGAAGGGAAGACAATTTGCTTTTCTCAATCTACCAATTCAAATATTAATCTCACCCAGAAAGGCTTGATTGATCAACACACCCAAATAGTGTTTGACCAAACATCTGGGTGCCACATGGCCTAATCAAGCCAACATAAATTTAACCATCACATTGCAACATAGGGGAGAATGAGGTATGAGCTAAGCAGTGTAATACGTTTATCAGTTCTGCGTAAATGATGCTAAAATCAACATTAGCAGCCCTGACCTCTGATTTCTAATTTCAATGTTATGTTCCTCACTTCCTATAAAACATCTCCATGTTGATATTCTTTGTTCACTGTAAATTTCTCATGTTTAAATAAAAATGAAGATCTTGGAATCACTTTCCAAGCCCTGTTGATGTTTGTGGCACTATTAATCTTTTCCTGGCTTTATAAACTCTTCTGACATTTTTAATATCAATAAATGCATTATCAAACAACTACCAAATTTTATTGTTTTACTTGTAAACATCTCTTATATGTACTTATTACTACTTTCATCATGCTAGGGTCAGTTTTCTAATTCCATATTTGGATTTCTGGAACAGCATCCAGATTCAATACTGTGTCACTAGTTCCTCTTACCACCAAACTATTTGCATTTCAGGCTAGACTTCTTAAAACATAAATTCTCTCCTGTCATCTTTTAGTCCTAGGAAATACACGGGGGGCTGATGATGGCCTACCCTTGAATGTCTAATCTCTTCGTTATAGGGAACTGTTTTGCATGGTGTGGGAATGTAACCCAGATCCTACTCGGAAAAGCCAGTGGGAAGTGAGGTCCAGCACACAGGAGCCAGGCCTATGGATAGGTTCTCCCACAGGGAATCAGGCCTGCATTGTACCTAGGCTGCCATGAGACTTGCTTTTGCTAAAACTCCCTCACCCTGGATTGAGGCAGCAAGTGCTTACTGCAACTTCCTAAATTCAGAGCTAAACCTTCCAAGTATGGAGTGTAACCAGTTCAACCACTTTTTCCTTTACATTTGCAAATATCCTTCTTCTTTGATATAATTAGCGACATCCTCTTCTTTGTTGTCTATAAAAGGTAACCACCTAAAGTGAACCTGTGCATAGTAAATGAGGACCATCCTCAAAGTAACATGCCCAGAAAAGCAATAAAAGCTTGTCAAGGCAAGGGTCTGAGTGCTCTCCCCTTGAGAGAGTGGCAGAGCCATCCTTTTCCTCCACAAGACTTCTGCAGTCCGTGTGAATTTGTTCATCGCAGCTGTAACACACAGAATCTGATGGCTAGGGTCCACATCACTTCATTACATTTTTGAGTTTCTCAAAAATCAGGTCTTGATCCATTTTTCTCTCCACCTTCCTAACTTCAGATTTTGATGCAGCTTTCACAATTTGTTTCTTCTCTTTTGACCCACACTGTGTGACTTTCATTCACATCATTGTTTGTGCCACTTTCTGTCTGTGTCCTTCCTCTTAAATCCCAATCCAAATTGTAATTAAACATTTTTAATTACACCTTTAATTAAGGCCAACATTTTTCTCCTCTTTGAAGACTTTAACTACTTAGATTTTCAGTCATACTGAATTTTCATTGCATTTATAACCTGTGTTACTTAGCACTAGATCATGTATCTATGTATTATTGTTTTATTATTTCATGTTTGCTAGCTTTGCTCCTCTTAAATATGATGTCTATATATTATATTTAAAATGCACATAAAGAATCTATGTGTTATACTTAATAATACACATAAAAGCCTTGATTAACTGGTAAATATGCTCATTCTACTTATTCAATATAAAATATCACAGACTTTTCCAAGGAAAATTTCAGACTTTTGGACTGTGGTACTATTGTTATTTTAAGTCTTCTAGTATTCTGCTCCCAAAATATAATACCCTAGCGGGAAATGACCTACAGTATCTGTGTATATAACTCATGAATCAGGGAAGGTATGAGGTAATTTCCCAGCAGAGGGAGAGCAAGACCAAATCTCCACATCTAGCGTTTTAGTTAGCAAATGAGAGAAGGAAGGAAGGTGGGAAAAACAACTGGACACTTTTGCATACCCTGTTTTCCCTCCAGGAGGTCTGGATAGAGTAGCGTTGTACATGATCTACATATTCCTAACCAGTGGAACACATCTCAAGTGTTTACCCTATATTTTATATTGTAAAAATTTCCTAAATGTACAGTTTATAAAATGAATAAAAAGTATAAGCAATGTAGAAAAAGAGGATCGTGAAATCCCACTATTGATTAGACTTGGGAGACTAGGCTGAGGATTTGCCATGTAAATTGAAGGAGAAAGTTAGCAAGTGAGCTCTGGGGGTTGCAGAGGCAGTTCCTGCACTGATAGGCTTCCTAAAATCCCGTGTGAGCCTTTGCACTCCAGCAAAGACCTTTCTGTTAAAATATCTAAACAAAACTCAAACATAACCTTCCTTTCTCTCTTAAAATTGTATGTGCTGTTGTTGCTTATTTTTTTAGATTATTCATGTTTTGTTTAAATAAATTAATATGCTGGTTATCTCTAGTATTAACTCTCTAATTAGATAACTCAATTAAATAAATTTTACCATGAGACACTCTTTAAAATTTATAAATATGAGGTGCTCTGATTCAGTAAATAGATTACTTAGCACATTTTCCTTTTCCTATCCACAAATGAAGCGACAATACAAATTAGTATAATTGTATTAGTAGATGCTACATCTGCAAATATATATTCTATAATGTAATCATTTGGTGTTTATGTGTGAGTTGGTTAGGATACATGGGTACTCTCTAATGGTCAGAAAGATGAACTAAGCTTAGGATTCAGCAGAATTTAACAATCTGTGGTAAATAAGTAGTATGATTTATTCTCAGTATCCAGAACTCCTAAATTCCTTCCTGAAAGACCATTGTAACATTTCCTGCATCTTTTGTATTCATTTAAAATACTGTTAGTGCCCTAGCTGGTGTGGCTCAGTGGATTGAATGCCAGCCTGCAAACTGAAAGGTTGCCAGTTCAATTCCCAGTCAGGGCACATGCCTGGGTTGTAGCAGACCAGGTCCCTAGTTAGGGGCGTGTGTGAGAGACAACCATGTATCTCTCACACATTGATGTTTTTCTCCCTCTCTTTCTCCCTCCTTTCCTCTCTCTCTAAAAAAGTGAATAAATGGAATAAAATTAACTGAAATAAAATAATAAAATAAAATAAAATAAAATAAAATAAAATAAAATAAAATAAAATAAATTTAGCTTCTGTTCTCTACACCAGGCCTGGGCTTTTCTTATAGACTTCAAAAGTCACTTAGGTTAATCTTAACCTAAATGGATCACAAAATGAAATATAGTGTGCAGATGATGTTTTACTGAGTCATACATTTAAAAACTATACCCCAATAACTTCAATAAAAAATAACTTCAGGGTCTTTGGCATTTTCATCATGTATGAATTTTTTTCTGTGGTTGTCTGAAGTCTGGAACCTTTGCATATAATCTGCTCTAAAATTAAGAAGGCAGCAGTCAGATCCTCTATAATGCAGTGTTTTGGGGCTTCTAAATTCATCTTAATTGGCTTTGTTCCAATCTACATGAAAAGAAATACCCATCAACTTTTCAGTCTCAACTGAATATTTCATAGTTATCATGTGGGACACCTGCATGGCAAAATAAGTAATATTTGTTACATATCTATTCATAAAAGAAATCTTCCCAACTTCACCAACTCCAAGGAAAATTGCTTGAAAATGTTATAATTTTTCTACCATTGTTTGTCATAAGTTCTTAGACTCTAGAAGCATAGTGAATGTTTCCAGTGCTTTTGCCCCCCTTCCTGTAGATCTGAGATTCTGGTGGGTATTGCTTTTCTTTGCCTTGGAGAACTTCCTTTATTATTGCTTATAGTGCAGGTCTACTAGTGTTGGATTTTGTAAAGTTTCTTTGATTTGGAAAAATTTTTTATTTCCTCTTTATATTTGAAGGATGATTTTTTAGATATAGAATTTTGTGTTCCTCCTCCAACGCTTTAAAGATGTCATTCCATTGTCTTTATTCTGTTAATATTGTCATCTTCCCCTTTAAGTAGTATTGTCTTTTATCTCTCTCTCTGGATGCTTTTAGGATTTTTCTCCTTATCTTTGTTTTTATCAGCTTATGATATGACTTTATGTAGTTTTCTCTGTATTTATCTTTCGTGAGGTTCCTCGAGGTTGAAATTCTTTGAGTTTGCACTCTAACCACTTCAGTCTACTCCTCTGGATAATCAGTAGGATGTTATTATTTTAATTTTTTCCAGAATTTGCCACAAAAAATTCTAGCTTTCTAACTATACAAGTAACAATAAACAACAATAACAATGAAGAGGACAATAATAATTTTAAGGGATTAAATAAGTGAGAATAATATTAGATAGTCTAGATATGATGCTATTCGCAGTACAATCCAAGACTGAGTTAGTTTTATTTTTCCAGCAACACTTTTGTTTCATATATGTTGAGGATTTTGTCACATGAACTGTTGTCACAAAATGGAATATTGGAAACTAAGACTTTTTACATGTAACGATTCCTATTGATGACAAGACACAAAATGTGAGTCTGGGAATGGGAGGCTGTAGAATGTGAAATAAAGGGGAATATGCTAATATTAGAGCAAAGGTATGGATTTAGCAAGAATTTTTTATGAAGATACTAGGATGAATTTTCTATGAAGAAGATAGACTCCCCTAGAATAATGACAGAGATTTGAGTGGAAAAACAATAGATCAAGTATCAATTTCTCAATGACTGAGGGTGAGTTAACAGGAGGCCAGAATCAGTGATGAAAAGACAAGCCACATAGTTCCTGGTTTTTAAACCAAACTCATCTCTTTTCCATAATTTCTTTATTAATTGATTTATTCAAAGTAATTAGTAGAAATAGTATAAGATTGACCAACTTTTTTGTTTTTGCTTCCTTCTATATACCTGTTTTTTAATCCTGTACTGATTTTCTCTGAAGTCTTCTACACTCAGAAAAGTTGCCCTTTCAACATGATTTTATTTTATATAGCATGGTTCTGCTGAAAATGTATGGATAACTTTCATATCTAATTTTAACTCAATAATCAGTTTAATAGCTTTCTGCATAATGACACTCTAGCAATCTTTTCCTTTCATCTGGTAACACCCCATTTTATGCTCTAATCTAGAACAAAGATGATCAATTTATCGCCCAGTATTTATCATTTGTTTTCCATCCCTCTGGGCCATAAATATGCATCTTCAGATGGAATATTCCCTTAGCCTATCACTAAATCTTCCCCAACTCCTTAATCTGAACTATAAGTAAATTAACATCCTTCCCCAAATATTAATTGACTAAAGTGAAACATTCTATGACATCAAACAAAATCTGGTCAACCAAATTACTCTAGTCTCCTATCAGCACCTTGATCTCCCATTTGCTCAGGTCACATTTTTTTTTTTCTCATCTGTATCTATTACTTCTTTGGAGTGCATGGCTTGACATTGTTTTGTAAGCTTTCTTTTATGCCTTATACAGTGTCTGATCACCTTCATTCATATCCCACCCATCCATAGAAAATAAAGCAAATCTTCAAAAGCATCTGTATAATTAATTCTTTCCTATTTATTAACATTTATTGAGTGTGAATTACATGTAGTATTGTGTATCGTGGGGAGAAATTTAAATTGAATTGGATAAAGATGTGTTGTTTGTCTATTTTCCCAAGGAAAATTAATGGGGTAATTTCTAAGATAAATTTTAGATCTCCCATATAATTGTTGATGGAAAATGCAAAGTAGGTTTCCTCTTTTTTTTTGTTTCTGAAAGTACAATAAGTTTCTAGTGTTAATTTCAGGCAAATAAGCTCAATCTCATTAGCTAACCAGCTATTGTCTTCTAAAACTTATTATTGTCTGGACTAATTTTGTCTCTTAACTTCTTTTACCTAAATTCCCTTTTTTTTCTAATAACTTATTGGATTTGAACATCCCTTATCAACCCCACTCAAAATAATTCTCTTTAAAATAAAAGAATATAAAAAATTATGTACCCTGGCCAGGTGCCTCAGTTGGTTGGAATGTCATTCAATACACCAAAAAGGTTGTGGTTTCAATCCCTGATTAGGGTGCATGTGGGAGGCAGCTGATCTGTTTCTCTCTCACATAAATACCATTGTATTTCTCTTTCTCTTTCTCTACCTTCCCCTCTCTCTCTCTAAAATCAATAAACACATCCTCAGGTGAGGATTTAAAAAAAATGTATATATATTTGAAAGTAGTTCCAAGGTTGTATTACCAGCCCATTTGTTGTATATCTCTCAAAAGAAGCCTGCATCTATTGCCCTTACTTCTGTTCTTCACTTGAACTCACTGCAATCTGGTTTTTGTCCACTAATTAACTGATACTATTTCCAGAAGTTTATTTAAAAGTTATTATTTCTAAGTGCAGCTGTCCCTTTTCAAACCTCACCCAATTTGATCAAAACCAAATTCTCAAATCCTGGTTCCAGCTGGCCACTCCTCATGCATTTTATCTAAGAAGTATTATCTTCTCACTCAGCTGCTCCTTAAAATCTTCCCTTGTTTTTATTTTATTTTTCAGATACCGTTTTGTTAAATCAACTCTACCTTCACCCAAGTGTTTTTTGGAGTTTGTCCCACTGAATAGCACAGTGTTACTCTTTTGGTTCAATCATTCATAACCTGACACCAGGACTATTATAATAATTCTTTAAAATGCCTTCTTGCCTGGCTCTCTTTCTCAACCCATTACTCATATTGTCCCATGTGTTATCTCCTTTAACACTATTGTCATCATGCCATTTATTCACTTAAAACTTTTAATGGGTCCTCACTTCCTAGAGACTAAGTTCAAGTATCTTAGCATTATAATGCCCCTCTCTAGTTTAGACCTGATATAACCTTCCATCCTCAACCCCCAATCCTCTCCTCCTCTATTAGAATATTATATCATAAACAGCTCATTTACCTGTCTATGCCCAGAACGCTTCAGCTCCTCTAAAGGCTCTAACTTATTTCTGCTATTGATCCATATCTCCAACCTGTTGAAATTCTTTTTTTCTCTCGAAATCAGATAAAATGTTTCTTTCTTATTAGGTCATCCCTATTATATTACTCAGAAATTGATACTCATATAGTATATCACACATAGTATTATAATTTTACTATTTTAAAAACTGACCTCTCCTTGATCTATGACTATGATATTTGTGTATTATTTTCTTTCCAAAAAAGTAGGAGTGTCTTGACTATTTTAGATTGGTTGACCCCTCCCACTAACACCCAGTCCATTAGATGCAGACACAAACAATCAACACTGTGTGGTGGTTATATACAGGTAGCTGAAGACCAGTTACACATAACATCTTACAATGACCTATACCTGACCCACCCAAGTGGAACCAAAATTAACACAGTCAGTGATGGGCTTCAGATTCACCACAGCTTGACCCAACTAGCCACATAAATGGCACACCCAAAGGAGATTCTGGAAGGAAGCAGACCCTGCTTGGAACAACTCCACCTCAAGGAGCAGTGCCTGAGTGAGGATTACTCATAGAGCCAGCCTGAAAAGTTAACTCCATCCAAAAAAGGGCCAATAGCATTCAAGACTCAACTACAATAATGGGTGAATACAACTTCCAGGAAACATTCCTGGAGCACAGAGCTCAGGTGATCTGGAAGACTGTGGAACTAAGTCCAATCTAAAACTATCATATGTTTGGGAGTCATAGCAGATCTACCTAACACACAGACAAAAGAAAATGCCCCAAATGAAAGAATAAAAGAAATCCCCAGAAAAAGAATTAAATGAAATGGATGAAATGGAAGCCACAAAAATACCAATTTAAAACAATTGTTATAAGAATGCACAAGGACCTTAGGGGAAGAATGAAAGATCTTAGAAGTTAAACAAAGAAATAGTAAGCATTAACAAGGACATAGAAACCATAAAAAAGAACCAGTCAGAAATAAAGAATGCACTAGAAGGAATCAACAACATGTTAGATGAAGCAGAGGATCAAATCATTGATTTAGAGGACAAGATGACAGTCAGCTCCCAAGCAGAGCATCAGAAAGAAAAATAAATTAAAAGAAATGAAGAAAATCTAAGAAACTTCTGGGGCATCATTAGGCATAACAATATCTGCATCATAGGGTTCAAGATGGAAAAGAGAGTGAGCAAAGGATAGAGAACCAGTTTGAAGAAATGCTGGTAGAAAACTTCTTTAACCTGATAAAGGAAAAAGTTATACAAGTTCAGGAAATACAGAGCATCCCAACAAAGGTGAACCCAAAGAGACCCAGATGAAGACATGTCATAATTAAAGTGACAAAAGTTAAAGACAGAGAGAATCTTAAAGGGAGGGAGGGAGAGAGGGAGAGACAGAGAGAGAGAGAGAGAGAGAGAGAGAGAGAGAGAGAGAGAGAGAGAGCGCTACAAGGGAACACTCATAAAGTTGTCAGCTGCTTTCTCAACAGAAACACTTCAGACCAGAATGGACTGGCAGGAAATATTTAAAATGAAGTAAAGCAAGGACCTGCAACCAAGATATTCTATCCAGCAAGGCTATAATTTAAAACTGAAGGTGAAATGAAGTGCTTCCCATACAAAAAGAAATGACTAAAGGAGTTTATTATCACAAAACCAATATTGCAAGAAATGTTAAAGGGACTGCTTTAAGAAAAAGAAGAAATAGAGATAGAGAGAGGTACACATGTACAAATTAAAAATGACAATAACTAAGTACTGATCAATAATAATCTTAATTGTAAATAGATTAAGTACTCCAATAAAAAGACGTAGGGTAGCTGAATGGATAAGAAAACATGACTCATACATATGTTGTCTATAAGAGACCTTCCTACCTCAGAACAAAACATACAAACAGGCTAAAATGAAGGGGTGGAAAAAATATTATATGCAAATGAAAAAAAGCTAGAGTGACAATACTTATATCTGACAAAATAGACTTCAAAAATAGCCCATAACAAGCATCATAGGGGGACACTACACAGTGATAAAGGGGTTGGTCCAACAAGAGGATATAACCCTTATAAACATATATACACCCAATATAGGAGCACCTAAATGTAAAAAGAAAATCCTGATGGATTTTAAGGGACAGATGGACAGCAATACAATCATAGTAGGCGAATTTAACACCCAACTGTCATCAATGGATAGATCTTCCAGACCAAAAATCAACAAGGCAACAGAAACCTTAAATGACACATTAGATTAGATGGATTTAACAGAACATTTTTATCCACAAACACCAGAATATACATTGGAATACTACACAGCTATCAAAAGAAAGGAAATCTTAGTTTTAGAGACAACATGGGTGGACCTGGAGATTATTATGCTAAGTGAAATAAACCAGTCAGAGGAAGACAAGTACCATATGATCTCAGTTATATGTGGAATCTAATGAACAAAATAAACTGATGAATAAAATAGAAACAGAGATATGAGCACATGGAACAGACTGACAGACATCAGAGGAGAGGGGGCAGGGTTGACTGGATTCGGTGAAGGTGAAGGGATTAGCAAAAAAAACATGTATGCATAACCCATAGACACAGACAACAGAGTGGTGATAGCCAGAGAGAAGGGGAGCAGGGGCTGGGTGGAGATGGGCAAAGTGGGGGTAAATGGGGACATCTATAATAGTATCAACAATAAAAATAAAGTTAACAAAGTAGGAGTGGCTTCAAGGAAAAGACTGGGTTTATCCTTGGTGTATCTCCAGTGGTCAGCACTTATTTGTAATTCATAGAAATATTTCAGTACATGTTTGCTAAAGACATCCAATTGCCATTTAAATGATACCTTTCAATGGTATCATATTTTCAATATGTATTATGTATTTTTGCTAGCCATATATTAAAGAATAGCTTATCTATTGAAAATACAGCCACACAATCAATTTCACCTGAAAGGACTTGTAAAGAACAGACTATTCATACTCTATTGAATTGTACTGTAGATACAGCAATGGCAAGCTTCTGAGGCAGTTTTTGAATACATTCTGTAAGTATTTATGAGACTGTGTATAAATATGTATCTTCAGAAAATTGCAAAATACAGAATAGAAAACTTTTACACCTTGAAAACTGTTAATGAAACTTTTGAGTTAGTGGTATTTAGGAATGATTTGAGAAAACTGTTCTCCACATTGAAAAAAGGACATGATTATCATATACCATCTAAACACACCAAAGGGGGGACAAAGCCACTTCAGTTTTCCTTTCCCTTTTTGTAATTTTGCTATTTCCTTACTTTAAAAATGGATATGTACTTTCCATCCAATAGTATTATTGACAGAACAGCATACTCAAGCAAAAAGAAATCAACTGCCCTTTACAGTTACCATTGCTGACAAATTTCCTCTGGCTACATTTCCAGATGTTTATAACCATCAACACAATCCCATTTGGCTAAAATCTTATTAGTTTAGAGATTACATGTGTCGTGAGACCCAACCTCAGTCAGAAGAACTGATTCGGGACACTTTCAGGATTATCTTGTCTTTTGAATACTGAGGAATAAGAGTTTGGGTGACCCAAGGTGCTGGAGCTCCTCACTATCCTAGACCTCGCAATCTCAGAGTTTTTGGCTCAGAACCTCTGCCAGAGTGAGGTTGTGGTTCTCCGAGAGATGGGGTCATTGTTATTATTCTCCCAGCCTCCAAGGCAAAATACATTGTGTGACCAGCCATGTAGGCAGTGCCAAAAACCACCTGGAAAGGACCCACAGTTGTCACAGGGCCATGTTGAAATGTGAATCATTGAAACTGCTGACCACTAAAAAACCATGACAATTTTCTTTTTTACCCTTAGCCAGATGATGGTTAAATAAAAGGACCAAAGAGAAGGCAGTTAGAGGAAGAATTCAACTTGCTAAAAGTGACATTTATTTTCTTCTGACTTACTATGGCCCACATGGTGTTATTCTAACTGACCTTTTTAGAAATATTTAAGAGTAATATAACAAGCAGTTGGTGGAGGATTGGCAATTTTCTTAAGCTGGTTCATGCGTCACTCTCCTTTTGTCTGTCCAGCTGCCAGGATAAATTATGATCTGTTGAAGTGGATCTTGCTTGGCGCCCTCTGAAGTTGGCTGGAACATTTGGACAGTCACATCTATCTCTCTCTGAGCAAGTGCATCATTCAATGGACTCTTGTAGTTCAGATGATGCACAGATATTCTGTAAGCACAGAGGCAATCACTATTGGTGGGAAAATGTAACAAGAAGAAAGACCAAAGGACATTGGAGTCTGTCCAGTTCTAAATGTTACTCAGTGTGCTAAGACAGTATGACACCAAGACCTCACTGATGTGCCCAGCCCTCTGGGCTTTCCCAGACAGTCCAACTGAGTCACTTTATTGCCATGTGCCCTACAGACTTTTGCTTATTTCCTCCCTATCAGTTCTTTCCTCCTCCTTTTCTGATGTGAACC
Organism: Tonatia bakeri; assembly: GCA_004024845.1. Lineage (NCBI taxonomy): Eukaryota > Metazoa > Chordata > Mammalia > Chiroptera > Phyllostomidae > Tonatia > Tonatia bakeri. The sequence continues at coordinate 63,012 of PVIA01007059.1, forward strand.
TTCTGCAGGAATTGGCACGTGCTCCTCTGGCAGTTGGTCTGAACACGTCATGCAAAGGCTGATAATGACCCTTAGGAACAGCTGTGGAGACTGTCCCTGAGTTACAGTGGTTTCCTTTGACCTTCTTTTTCTCTCTTCCACTTAAATTCACACTCATTAAATTGAAATTTGTTCTATAACTGTTTTTTATTATTTTCTCAATTATGTATGACTTAAAGAGTATTAAAATATTGTAAGAACATGTGCCTTTTTTCCCTTTATCAAGAATCTGGACATTCTCCTTTCTTAACTCCCTTGCCCTCCTGTTTCCCCACTCCCATGATTTTCTCCCTCTTATCACTGTTTTTGAGCACCAGTAGAAATGCCTTAGATATGTTGTGAAGTGTGTGTGTATGTGTATAATGTGTTTTCCACAGGTTACTTCTTTTCATTCGCACAAGAAAACTGTGAGGTAGATTATTAGCCATCTTCTAAAGAGAAAAATTTTTAGGTTTGAAAAAGCTTAGGTAATTTGCAGATAATCCTAAAGTGGGCAGTGGTGGAGAGGGATGCATGCTGGAGGGCAGTTGTGTTTCCAGAGTATGTGTTGTTCTGCTATATTGCCTACATTTGCCCTCCAGGATACATTGAAAATGTGTAAAGGAGAGGAGTCTGGACCTGTACACGCTAAAAGAAGACTTATTGTGTGTCTGGTGGCTTAATTCCTACTGTTTTCTGGAAAAGAAAAAAATAAAATTGTCTTTATTACATGGTTCTTCAATTTTTTACTTTTCAGATTCCTGCTCTAGTGTTCCCTGAAAAGTGAGCTCAAGGATGTGGCCCTCAGCCAAGAACACAGACGTGGAGGAGATAAGGGATTACTCAGCTGACGTTACACTGTAGTGGGAGAGTTTACCCAGCAAAAGCTATTTAATAAACAACTAAAATTTGCAAGAAAAGTGTGTTACAATATGATTTTCCCACCACAATGTTGGGAAATTGTTCTTTTTGCTGTAGTCAAAGATAGTCAGAGAGAGAGAAGGCATGTAGTCTTTACGCAAGTTTCACTGCACATGTAAATGGCAGTCACTTAAAAAGGCACCTTTTCTTTAACTTTTTAAGAGTTTATATTATTCACAATTTAAACCCTTTTACATAATATTCTTTCACTTGTGGCATGAAATGTACTTCAGATTAAACTATGCTCTTTTTTTATTTTTACTTTTGTATATCTAACTCATTAGCTAAAAGGTATTTATTGAGTTCATGTTATCTACAAGTTACTTTTCTAAGTGCTATGAGGCTGTAGATGATGTAGTCCTTGTCCACAAAGGATGTATAATTGTGTGGTAGTTAGAAAATTAATCTAGATAAGACAGAGAAAGAATAATAAATCAATTAATCAAATATAGAATAAAATGGTATCAGGAACAGATGAGGTAAATGTTTGCCTTCATCTCATCCCCAAAGGCATTTGAGACCATTTGTGGAAGTAGTCTAGGAGGTTGCAGAGATTTGTGTAGGTGTGATTTTATAACATTGGGGACAGATCCTGAGCAAGCCATAGAGGCTGGAATCGGTAAGATCATTACCTTATGTGAGGGCAAGCCTAGTAATAATGAAAAATAGGGATGGATAGTATGATAAAGAAGAATTTATATTCAGTAAGTAAGAGTCTTTTGGAACTTTGAATAAAGCAATAATAAGATGTAAAGGTGTCTATGAAATTCTGAGATGAATGGATTGGTTATATAGCCATTAACAAAAACTGAAGTCAAATAGTTGGTTAAACATTCATTTGAACATCTTAGATCCAGAATGCCTAAGAAGGGGTGGCCAAAACTCAAATGGAAGTTGATAAGTGAATAATCCTCTATTCAAGGGAAAATTGGTAGGTTTTGACTACATTAGATACTATACAAAAATAGGAAACCAATGGTGACACTAGTAGAGAGAGAAGGTAAAAGACAATATTTTATGAAGCATGTGATAATTAGTCTATTCTGATATAGCTGAGTTTGAAGTCATCTAATAGAAGCTGATGCAAGAGTGAGCTTAGGATTTGAGTGAGAGGGTCAGTCTGAAGATAAAGACCTGTGGACAGCTTTCTTAAGGCAGTAGTGTGAAAAGGTAAGGGGTTCCCAGCCTGACACTGAAGGCATACCCAAGTTTATAAGGTAAAAGGAGAAGGGGGAAGTGAATGAGTGTTAGGAAGCAGTGCTATTGAAAAACTATTCTTAAATAAGCAGACTTATACTAATTTTGTGTCAGGGAATAGTAAACAGGTATAGAAAAAAAACTGAAAAGCCTGGAAGGGAAGACATGAGATGCCTCATTTCCAAAATTATTCCTTTCAGAAGAGTAGGAAATTAAGGGCACAAGTTTGAAGATTTAACACTTAAGAGAAAGGTAGCTCTTAGTCTAAGAGTAGAAGAGGAGGGAACTAAATTAGAGAATGAGCACGTACCCTTAAAAATGTATTTATATAGAAATAAGGGTAAATTTATTTACCCATTTATTCATTTATTCAGACCAAGTTTATTGTTCTATTATGTAGTATGTCAGGTCAGTGGGAGATCAGAGATGAACAAGAGACAGTCTTCTCCTTACTTTATTGTCTAGTAAAGAAGTATGAAATTAACTAGCAACTCTGGCTACACAAGTACCTACAAACTTCTTCTAAGTCAGTGGTTGTCATAGTATCAGTATCATATGACCTGAAAATATATTAGAAAAGAATATTCGTGAGCCTAATTCAGTCCTACTACATCAGAAAACTGGACCAGCCACCTGTGTTTTAAAAGCCTTTCATGTGCTTCTGATCATGCTCAACTTTGAGAATCTCTGCTCCAAGGAAATTGAGATGATAAGAAGAATTACAAAGGTATTAGAATCCCCAGTCCCTATGTGCCTCTGGGGGTAGGATTGGGTTTGGGAGGCCCTTAGGGCAGACTATCTATGCCTTTCAAGGGGTACATAGCAAAATTCATTAGGATATCAGTGTGATAGTGAGGAAAGAAGATAAAAAAGTTTCTTTTGGATATCATAAATGCATTTTACCAGTGACCTTTTAACACATATGTCTGGCATTTGTTGCCAATTTACTAAGGATTCTAAGTTTGGCATTTTCCACAAGAAAAAGAGAAGGAGGTCACACCACAGTAGAGAATAGAAATATTAATTGGTAAGTAGAGTCTTCAAATTTCTTGAAAAGATACATTATATTCAGTCAACCTATGTGCTTGGAATACCAGCCTTACACAAGGACACCTTCGAATTACTCAAGATATTTATTTTTTAACATGTTAGATTGTATAGTTTATTATATTATGTTTACTTATTTTTACATGAACATTAAATGCACATAAGCTAGTGTGAAACATAATGTGTATGATCATGGCTGAACCAGTGCCACCCTGGCTCCTTCCTCTGGTCTCCATCTTTGTATCTTTCCTTCCTCTCATTCTTTTGATTTTCTCCTTTACACTTCCTAACACCTCATGTTTTCCAATGACTATTCTCTAGCCTATATATTTCTCTCCCTGTCATTGTGTCCTTAAATGGCTAGTACACTTTCAAGGATTTCAGTAGCATCTTTATTTTGAAGATTATCTATATTCATTTATAGTCTTCTAAGAATATTTTAAAGGTCTAGTGATCATTTTTTTGTAATCATTTAGCCTACTAAATCTCATGGGGTACAGTCTCTGTTTACTTCCAAATGCACCACCCACTTATAACATAGTAAAATATAACCAGGCCCTCAAATAAGAGATTGCATATTTTGGTTTTGTTCACCACCACCCCCAGATTTATTCCCATTGATCCATCTTATTGATACAGACTTTTCAATGTTATGCCTGCTTCCTTGGCTGGACTCAGAAGATACACTAAGATGCTTATTTACGTATTAACTAACTCTCTAGTGTTGATTATACTGAGCTGTAGTATATTCTATGTCCTGCTCTCATTTACTCCAGCATCATAAATTCTGATCATTACCCAGTTCCCAGTACTATGTCTCCAAATTTACAGCTTGATATTTCCAATTGGATATCATTTCAAATTCACACATACACACTAAGCTTCTCATTTTACTCCTGCAATGGGATTTTCTTCCCAAATTCTTGGTCAAAGAGATGCTTTTCCAAACTTTGTGGTTTAGAACTCTTGAAGCATTTAGACTTTATTATTGATCTACTTATTAAACCTTATTCCTTGACTATATCTAATCACTCTGTCCCACAGAAGTACTGCCTTTTATTTTTATCCCATGCCAAATTTCTATTTCCCTCATGTGGAAGGGAAAGGCTTTGTGAAGTCTGTTTCCACCTCCATCAGTTTTATGCTTAGCCATTCTTTATATTCATTTATTTTTATTTCTTGAAAAGAAATCTCCAATTAAGTTAATATTTGCAGATTTCCTTCCATTTTAAAATTTCCAGATGACTTTCTTCTACTACATAGTACAGGGATATATTTAGTTATAAATTCCATTTTATAATTTAAATAATTTAACACGTCTTATTTCTACCCCTAATATGTAAGAACCTTAAGACCACAGGCTGATTGACAATTTTTAATTATTTCTGTTGTTGCCTTTGGTGCTCAACAAAGAATTGAAAATTGATGTAGTTTAGGTTCTTGCTTTTCATGACTTTGAATGCTTCTTGCCAGCCCCTTCTTGCCTGCAAGGTTTCTTTTGAGAAATCAGTTGATAGTCTTATGGGAACTCCTTTGTAGGTAACTGTCTCCTTTTCTCTTGCTGCTTTTATGATTATCTCCTTATCTTTAATCTTGGGTAATGTAATTATGATGCACCTTGGTGTGTGCTTCCTTGGGTCCAACTTCTTTGGGACTCTCTGAGCTTCCTGGATTTCCTGGAAGTTATTTCCTTTGTCAGATTGGGGAAGTTCTCCTTCATTATTTTTTCAAGATTACTCTATCCAGCAAAGCTATCATTTAGAATGGAAGGACAGATAAAGTATTTCCCAGATAAAGTTAAAGGAGTTCATCATCACCAAGCCCTTATTATATGAAATGCTAAAGGAACTTACCTAAGAAAAAGATGATAAAAAATATGAACAGTAAAATGACAACAAACTCACAACTATCAACAATTAAAAAAACAAAACAAAAACAAAAACAAACTAAGCAAACAACTAGAACAGGAACAGAATCACAGATATGGAGGTCACATGGAGGGTTAAGCAGGGAGGCAGAGGGGGAGAATGGGGGGGAAGGTACAGGGAATAAGAAACATAGATGGTAGGTACAAAACAGACAGGGGGAAGTTAAGAATAGTATGGGAAATGGACAAGTCAAAGGACTTGTATGTATGACCCACATACATGAACTAAGGGGTTGAGGGGGAATGCTGGTGGGAGGAGGTGTGCAGGACAGAGGGGAATAAAGGGGAAAAATGGGACAACTGTAATAGCACAATCAGTAACATATATTTTAAAAAAGAATTAAAAATTGAGTATCTGATAATTGTTTAAAACTAATAATTTATTTATAGGAAGCTCACTTTTCTCTAGAATGATGGTATACTATAGAAACTAGAGATTGGGTTTCCTCCTCAAAAAGATAAAGGTTTGTATTTTCAAGTGAACATTTTCCAGCTTTGTGAACATGAGTAAATTACCTAATCTTATTAAACCTCAGTTTTCTTAGCAGTAGAACCTTTTTGTAGGTTATAGGTTTTCATGAGGATTAAATTTTATCTTAGAAGAGTTCCTATTATAAGAAGTCTCAATATATCATGGAAATTATTATTTGCCATTATTAAAAATATTGGGTGACATTTAAATAGTAATTTAATAAATGAATAAGAGCAATACTAAATGAAAGGTAAAATCATGGCCAGCAAAAGCACAAATAGACCAGATATATATAACCAGAAACATACATAGATATGTAGCCATAGAGTCAGTGATGGGCACTGAAATTGACTATCAGAGTTTTGTTAATGCAGGCAGAAGGAAACAATCAATTATAAGTTTTTCAATGGTCATAAAGGACAAACATACCAATTCTGCCATGGAAATGAAGATCATACTTTGCTGAGACTTGTAGTGGAAACATTAACTGGTGTGGTTGACAATATCCTTAACAGTATCCCTGGAATTACTGAACCACAGTACCAAAACACATGTCAGTGAAAGTTTTACTGGAGCAGGCTCAAAGAAATGTGGTCCTCTCTTGACATATGGTTTCATACAGAGATAACACGAAGACAATCTAGATAGATCACCCAAATAATCCTTTAGAAATATTGATACTATATTGGAAAGTTTATGAATCACCGACCAAGACTGTTCCAAAAATGTTTGGCTCCTTTCTTTTCTCTAATCTTCTCCCAAAGTCCTCACTCTGTTAGGTAGTTGGATTGGGAAGCACATATATCCTTAAATTTGTCAAACAAGGAATTCTCAGATGTTCATTGGTTAACTCTATGTGTTTTAGGTAAATGCTCAAGTTCAACATTACTCCTCTAACCTCCTATCCAAGATAGCATCAAGGGTAGAGGAAATCTTGGATGATTTCATAGGGTAAAATTTTTAAATTATGTCTGTCTTTATGTCCCCTGGATGCTAATTTGCTTAAGTGTCAAAGTTCCCTCTATGCCTGGTAGCTGGACCTTATATTAATGACTGCTCTTGAAACTGTATTAAGTGAAACTTGAATCTACCATGTAGGACAGTCCAAGTCCAATGGTCCTGTTACAGAACAGACCCAGGGTGGGAGGGAGCAAATGATATACTATTACAGAATGGACCCACTCTTGTGCTCCGGGGGTCCCCCATCCTGTACTAGGTTTGCCTTGCTTGCCGCCAGGGAAAGACATCTTTCCATGCCAGAGATTGGTGAAAAGGAAAGGGATTATTTATTTAAAAAGTTATACAGACTTAGAGTAATGACTTAATGTCTTCATTAAAAATACTAAAGTCCTTTAGAATACCCACAAATGCACAGTCCTTCCTTCTCTCCTTTGAGGAGACCAGGGTACCATATCTTAGGAAAAGATGTTGTGCACCATCAGTTGTGTTGCCGCTGTGATCTCCAGTTAATCCAAAACCATGTAGCATATTCTCATGGCCCACCAGCAAGAATCCTTTCACCCCTCTCCCTCCAAGCAAAGTCTCTCTTACTTCCTAAGCCACATGGCAAAAAGGGAGCACCCTAAAGCTGCACGGTCCCAACTTTCACCAAAACCGTGTGGTCCCCCAAAAAAGCCCAGCATGGCTGCCATGCCTGAGTTTAAATCTCAGTGCCAATCTTCCTCCACAGCCCCATTTCTGACTTCTTCCACAATCAGTCACACCTGCCAGCATTCCTGTATTTTTCCAGCTCTACTGGGCTGCCAAAGTGAGTCTGGGCAGGCATGGCCCCATGGCATGGAGCCAATCATCTGCAAGCTTTCATGCAGGCACTGTAACCAGGGGGAGTTGCCTCCCAGTTGCATCATGGGTTGAAGTCACTTCCATCCCCCTGGATCAATGTATGGCCACAGCTATTTGACATATCTATGAAACCAGTTAAAGGTTAGAGATATGTTAAATGCGCATTCTAGAGGTTATTTGCAAAACTTGCTATTCAAAACAACTCTCAATGGCCCTGCTCCATTTGTCCCATCCCCCAGCTCAGACTTGTGGGGGCAAGGACATCCTAAATATATATATATTTTCTAATATTTTGGGGACACCCTAAGTTCTGGATCCCATTACAAATTCCCATGTAGGGGCCTCCCTTGGCTGAACACTATTACACTCCCTGGCTGATTTGCCCTCAATTCTCTAATTGACTCTAATTGTCACCATAGGTCTTCTGAATTTCAACCAGGTTATTCTTTCCCACTTTTCACTTAGACTCTCCACCTCCACCCACCTGCAGTTTCTATTATAAGGTTATGTCATTCTTCATTATTGTTGCTCCTCTGAGGCCCAACACTCTCTGTCACTGGAGCATGCCGCCAATTGCTTTGTATGATACTTGTGATCAGAGGGAGATTTATCAAATGGTACATTTGCTCTTCTCTCTGCTGAAATATGGCATGGTCATGTGTTGGTATGGGGACCCTGCAATGTGCTCTCCTCCTGAATGCTCAAACTAGAAGTGAGTCAAAGCCTTCCTACTTTTGGTTTTCTGTTTTGTATACATGAAGTGCTTATCTTTTGCCATCATGTTTTATCTCCCAGGATTGTGACTTGGAGTGATGAGTTAGGCTGTTGCATCTCTTCCTATTTGTCTTTTTACTATGTTTTCCAAATCAAGAGACTTTCTCCATCTTCTGTCTACAAGGGATTTTTCTTATGAGATAACCTGCTAATCTTTAATGGATCATTAACCCACTCACTTCATTGGGGCCTTAGTGGCAGACAGGCTTTGTGGGAACACGATTTATAGGAAACATAATTATTTCAGTTTATTATTTTGAAAATATTAACCCTTTATGTGTAATTTTGCTCAGTAGAATTTTTCATAACTGTTGATTACTAGATAGTCTGAGATTACTTTCCAATGTCTGAAATGGCACATTTTCAAGAAATTTTAATGCACTTCCTGTCACCCTTCACAAGGGCAGACTGGTTGCACAACTCTAATCATGGTCTTTGTGAATGACAAATGATGAACTTTGTGATGGATATCACAGAATCTGCCTAATGGCTGCAGGCATCCTACTACTACTTTATCTCTTATCTGAATTTCTAAATTTTTACTAGGCGATTAGTGAGACTTTCTCACAAAGTTTATCCAGACCTTCTTTACAGTAAAAAGACCAAAGAGAATTGATGGCTCTGGCCAGAGTCCAGATGGTGTTTGGAGAGCCTAAGTTTGTTCTGGCTGTGTGCTGAGGTGCTGGATTAGGAAAAGGTCATGATGATATAGCATTTGTTCATTTACCAGATTTAACAAACATCTTTTGAGTGCCTACTGTAGGCAAAGTCTGAAATGATGCCATGCATAAATGCATTAAAATCTCTCAGTCTACTTGACCACAGCAAGGACCTCCTGGGCTTTATTTTGATATATTCCTGGCACATAGAAATGAATATTCTACCCTTGGGTCACTGTTCTATTCTTTTCTATCATTAACTTTATCCTAAATATTAGGGGGTAATAAATAAATACTTTTTTTTTTTTTTTTGCTGGAATGGAGTTTTAGGGCTTTTCATCTGTATAGGATAACCACATAACTTCTGGAGGACCATAACATCCAAGTCTCTTTTTCTTTCACTAAATAACCAATAGCCATACCCCAACTTCAACCATTTCCCTCTAATGTATGTTTTGTTCTTCATGTGTTTTATCAGATATGATCAATATTTTACACCAGAATTTACCAATGTATTTGTATGTTTTATCCGCTCAGCATGAATGTGATTTTTATACCTCCTGGAGCCAGATAGTTACACATGTAATCTTTCAGACCCAATAAAGTCCAATGGATCTATAAGCCTCTTAGTGGATGGAGGACAACAGAGCTCTCTAACTGGCTGTTTTGTTGACACCCACACATGCTAGCTCTTTGTATAGTTCCTTCATGCTCGTCCTCTTTCAGGGCTGACAAGTCTATAAATGTATAAAGTCTAGTTAAGCTGTGAGATTCATACTGGTCTAAGAGAAACTTTGGTCTTAAGAGCCTAGAGATTATTACTCAAGACTTTTGAAGAATATCTAGAGAAGGTGAGAAAAGTATATACCTGTTTTAAGAATTGATTAAATAACAAGGGGAGCCTTCATCATTTATGGACCCTAAAGAAACCATGGACTATGGTGTTCATGCACTTGGTTTTAAGGCAACAACATAACCCTGAGATGTGAATTAAGGCTACCTTCTTTTTATACAGGGCCATGAAATATCCAGACTATTAACCCATCTTATCCACGGTAGCAGCTGCTACATGCATGTTTACTCAGTTCCTCATTTCCTCCATTGGATCATACAAAGTTGAAAATACAGCCTCAAACTCATTAGGAGAAGGAAGACAGACAAGTACCCTTTAGAACATAGGAGGTTTATTTTAGGAGTGAGGTTATTGCATTATTAAGATAAAAGGATCTAGTTAAAACATCCTGTAACATAACCAACCTAATGAGAGAGATTCTAGGAAACTCAAAGTGGTTTCAATTTATCTATATCTCCTGTTTTGCCATTTCCTTGTTTGCTTGGTAGATATACTTTAATCTGCATGGTTTATCACATTAATTTTAATTAATTTGTTAAGTTTTAGTTTAACCAGGTTGTAAATAATATGCTTTTAAAAGTCAGATTGTTCTATAAAGTTAATATAAAAGATACAGTACTCTCATGTCCTGACTTCTACCGATATTTCTGCTCACTGGAACCAACTGCTGTCACCTCTTTTAATAATTTCTTTTTGGTAGTTAACTCCTTATTTCCAAGTAATCTGACTACTTGTTGATTTTTTAAAAATAACTATTTTTTAAAAATGTTTTTTGGTAGCTTGCCTTCAGGAAGACCCTCAATTAAAATTCTCATACTGGCTCATGGCCTTATATATTCTCCTCCCACATAGAACAGGTCTGAATGTCCTATTTAACCAAAAGGACATTGTGGAAATGCTGGTGTGTGGTCTCACAGAATGACCATAAAACACTGTATATTCTATCTTGCTCTCTCTTTGATCATTCACTCTGGGGGAAGCCAGCTTCAATGCTGTAAGGACACTCAAGCAGCTCTATGGACAGGTCCATATAGTGAGGTCCATGTATGTTGGCCTTTTGTCAACAGCACCAACTTGCCAACCAAGTGAATGAGCCATCTTGGAAGGCAATGCTTTAGCCCCATTCAAGTTCTAGCCAACATCCTGACTATAACCTTGAGCCAGAACACCAACGAAGCTACTCTTAAATTACTGAGCCACAGAAACTGTGAGATAATAATATTTATGTTTTTTAAAAAAATATTTTACCGATTTTTAGAGAGAGGGAAAGGGAAGGAGAAAGAGAGGGGAAGAAAGAAACATCAATGTGTGGTTGCCTCTCATGCATCCCCCACTGGGGACTGGGCCTTCAACCCAGCCATGTGCCCTGATCAGGAATTGAGCCAGTGACTCCTTGGTTCACAAGCCTACACTCAATCCACTGAGCTATACCAGCTAGGCAAGTATTTATGCTGTTTTAACCTCTAAGTTTTGAAATAATTTGTTATGTAATGGTTGATAAGTTTATTACATTTCCTATAAGGTGAACATCTAGATTTTCTAAGCTCCCCCCATTGCCTATAAACATATAAATTCTCACTCTCTTCATCCTTCCAATAGAATAATTTCATAACTTTGGGTTCTAGCACTATTTATTATTTATATTATTAAGTATTTATAAATATTTATAACAGAGCCACTTAGTGTTCTGTGATTATATTTTCTTTCTTCTGCAGTATTTTATAAATACACAATATGTTAATATTAAAAATGTACCACAAAAATTATCAATTTCATTTTCTTACCTTGGAAACACTGTATATTTAAACTCTTTGTGCTTCTTTTCCACTGGAGACTGGCTCTTCCTGAGCTAGTGCACTGCTTTTGTTTTGGGAATGATCTCCACCATCATCATGGCAATCCCCTGTTCTCATGTAGTAGCAATGATTTCTTGGATCACATATCTACCTTCTTCTTGATCAATTCCTTTGTTTTGTTGTAGCAAATTTTTCAATAGCTTTCCAAAGAGGGTACATGAATGGCAAGATTTGAAAACACTGTATGAATATAAACAACTTTTCCTTTTTTCTTTTTTTAATTTTAATTGTTGTTTAAGTACACTTTTCTGCCTTTTACCTCCACCCCAGCTGACCCCCAGCACTCCTCACCTCCCTCCCATCTTCACTCCCCCTTGTTATTGTCCATGTGTCCTTCATAATAGTTCCTTCAAATCCTTCCCTCCTTCCCTTGAAATGCCCTCCCATCTGGTCACTGTCAGCCTGTTCTCAATTTCCATGTCTTTGGTTATATTTTGCTTGTTTGTTCATTTTGTTGATTAGTTTCCTGTTAAAGGTGAGATCATATGGTATTTGTCTTTTACCACCCGGCTTATTTCTTTTAGCATAATGCTTTCCAGTTCCATCCATGCTGTCACAAAGGGTAGGAGCTCCTTCTTTCTTTCTGCTGCATAGAATTCCACTGTGTAAATGTACCATAGTTTTTTGATCCATTCACTTGTTGATGGGTACCTAGGTTGCTTCCAGCATTTGGCTATTGTAAATTGTGCTGCTATGAACATTGGGGTCCATAGGTTCTTTTGGATTGGTGTTTCAGGGTTCTTAGGATATAATCCCAGCAGTGGAATTGCTGGGTCAAAGGGCAGATCCATTTTTAGTTTTCTGAGAAAATTTCATACTGTTTTCCACAGTGGTTGTATCAGTCTGCAATCCCACCAACAGTGCGCTAGGGTTCCCTTTTCTCCACAACTTCTCCAACACTCGTTGTTTGCTGCTTTGTTTATGATGGCCATTCTGACCAGTGTGAAGTGGTAGAACAAACACTTCAAAAATTTATGAGGAACCATAAACAACCATGAATAGCTGCTGCAATTTTGAGAAAGAAGACCAAAGTAGGAGGGCTCACAATACCTGATACCAAACTGTATTACAAGGCCACTGTAATCAAAACAGCCTGGTACTGGCATAAAAGCAGGCGCATAGACCAATGGAACAGAATAGAGAGCCCAGAAATAAACCCAAGTCTCTACAGTCAATTAATATTTGACAAAGGGGGCAGCAACATAAAATGGAGTAGAAATAGCCTCTTCAACAAATGATGTTGGGAGATCTGAACAGCTACATGCAAAAAAATGAAACTCAATCACCAACTTACACCATACACAAAAATAAATTCAAGGTGGATAAAAGACTTAAATATAAGTCATGATACCATAGAGGTCTTAGAGGAGAACACTGGCAGGAAAATCTCAGATATTTCACACAGCAGTATTTTCACTGATATGTCCTCTAGAGCAAGGGACATAAAGGAAAGAATTAACAAATGGGATATCATCAGAATAAAAAAAAATTTATTCTACTCTTCCATTAAATATTTCATTGGACAATTGTTCTTTATTAATTTGTATTTATTTTGGAATCAACTTTTGTCAGAGACTTACAAGAACTGTTTTGGAAACATGGTTTTTAGAACCATGATGAGATGACTCAAGTTTGGCCACACTTTTAAAAGTGTTAATTTTTATGCTTTTTTAGTAAAGAAAACCTAAAAGTGTTTTTTGTCACTTGAAGAAAAGTAAACACAGAAAAGTTGGATAATCACGCAAATATAAAAGTGATATTTAATTCCCAATAATTTTTTGTAAAAAATACAAAAGAAAAGAGACAATGATGAATTAAAATATAGATACTTGAATCTGGTTTCACAATGTTAGGTTATAAAATAAATCACAGAATATATATACACAGATGGTATATATATATTATAGAATTTCTCAAATATTTTGAAAGTATAGGATTTTGGTATGATATTACATATTGTAATTATATGTTTAATATAACGTATAACACGTGTACACATTATGTTACAGATCATAAACATATTATAGCATGTATGTTTATAAACATAATATATTATAAACATAATAATATATAAACTATATGAGTATGTTATATGTCACATATATGCTTATACTACATATGTCATATATAGTATTAGACAAACTTTGAAAATATTTCATATTTTATTCCGCTCATTTTCTGAATCCAATAAATTCATGATGCTCTACACTGTTATAAAGTAGAAATATACATCCGACACCACAGCTGTTTATCATTCTCTCAAAGCTTCCACCTTTCATAACACTACCCCCATACACATTCTAAATTGATAAGTGCTTATAAATGGCTCAATAGTAAAACAAATAAAAACTTTGTAAAGGTCTTTAGACATGTATATAAGTTGATGATGAATACTATATGAGGCTTGCAATATAGTAATAAAATAATTGATTAAAGAGAGGTTAAAGATAATACTATATGAGGCTTGCAATATAGTAATAAAATAATTGATTAAAGAGAGGTTAATGCACAAATAATGCAATGTTATCTTACTGTTTGCTAAGCTCTTTTATAATAACATACATTATCAGAGGCAAAAAGCTGCCACCCTACTCAATGAACACACACACACAGGATTGTTAACATACTGACACTAACAGAGAAAACAGAGTGGTTCTAGGGCATGGGTGTGGCTGGAGCAGAGAAGTAGAAAAGAATGACTGCAACCAATAAGGTTTGAAAGGTAAACTGATTATATTCTTAAGGACCTTGTAAGGCCAATCAATGCACTTGAATTTGATCCTATGGGCGCTGGAGAATCAACAAAGAGTTGTTGTAAGTGAATGAAATGATTTGATTTGATTTTTGGAAGGTAACCAAGACAACATTGATCATGAATAAGAAGAGACATTAGAGTACTCCTAGAAAAGATAATGGGATTGACTTTAGGCAGTCATAATAACGATAAAATAGAAAAAGGATAGATTACCAAGACATTTCAGGGGTAAAATTCCTCATGTGTTATAGAACCAGTGGATTTATTATAAAACAGTATGAGAAACAGTGAGAGACAGAAGATGATTTAGGCTTCTGTCCTGAGGATGATGAATAAAGTTATAGTTTCTATTTATATGGCAATCACAATTTATAAAACATTTTTATTTATACTGCTTTTCATGTTTTCAACACCTTGTGACAAATTAACATGAACAAGAGGTGACCCCCCAAAAGTGGAATATATTCATGAAAAAAGTGTGTATTTATTTGTTCATGTTTAATCTTCAGTCACCTTCAAAGTACTCTACATTTGGTGCAATACACCTATTGAGACATTTTTTCCAGTGCTCAAAACAGTCTTTGAACTCATTGATTTTGATGCTTTCTAGTGCTTCTGTTGTTTCACCTTTTTCACATCAGCAAAATGTTTCCCTTTGAGGACTTTTTTCATTCTGGGAACAAAGAAAAAGTCACTTGGGCAAGATAAGGTGAATAGGGAATGTGGGGTATGGGGGTCATGCTGGTTTTGGTCAAAAACTGCTGAACACTCAGCACAGTGTGGGCAGGTGTGCTCATAAATCACTCATCATGAAATGGGCAAAAGCTTGAAAGTATCTTTAAAAAAATTCACTGTAGCTGAAGGCATCCTCTCACAAAAATGCCAGTGGTACACTAATATAGATGGATTCCTAGAACACTCACCTGGTGGGGAAAGCCTGTGCTATAAGGGGCCCATCCTCCAGAAGGTAATTCCATTGTTTTTTGGGGTCTTCTTCAAATTAAAAAACAAATAGGGTTTATGTAGTAATCTTGATAAGGCTCTGACCACTCTCATGTCTTTGTGAGATGCTGTAAACAATTATCTTTTTTTTTCTTATGAAGTAGAGGTTGACCTGTATTCTCCTCTTCAAAGATACTTGTAAACATGTACATTGTCTTTGATTCTCCCCATTGTACCAGATAAAAGCACTTTTACAAAGGGTTTATTTAATGGATGTGTGAGTAGTAGGTGACATCTGTGTTGTTTCTGAAAAAAATTATATAGTATTCCTCAAACTTTGAGCATATGAATCATCTGAGGATTCTGGTAGAATGCAGATCCGGATTCAGTTCTTCTTGGATGGGGCCTGAAATTCTGCATTTCTAACAACAACCCCCCCCCCCCATGTCAATGCCATCAGTCCATGGAACACACTTTGATTCAAAGTACCTTTGCTTATGCAGGTGTGTCATTCTGAGACAATTACAATATATTTAATTTCAATTTTAAAATCCCAATCATATTCTCACAGGTTTCAAGGTAGACATAGTTGCTCCCAACTGTATATATATTTCCTGTTAATATTATAACTGCATTCCACTTCTGTCTCAGTTGGAAAGAATTCCCCTGAAGGTTTCTAAACATGTCAGTGCTCTTTTTCAAAAAGAGATGTCATAAAGAATCACCTCATTGTTACTTATTCATTAATGGTTCTTTTACTGACAACTTGGATTCATGCCCCTTAATTTTGCAAGTATTTTATAATTAAAACAACTTTCAAAGCAGTTTAAATACTTCTGGTAATACCATCTGCTTGGAAGCAAAATTCTTAACTCTCCTCACACAGGTTTTTTTTTTTTTAAATTTATGATTCCATAGTATTCCTAACAGTCCAAAATTCCACAATATAATCCATGTGTGTTGAAAGACATCTGAAATCATTGACATGCCTCGGGGTCTTAAGATTAAGCAGCTATCAGATCTGCCCTCATGTAACTGGGCTTATTTAGGTCTGTCTCAGGAATTCCTTCTTTCTTTCTCCTCCTCTTTCTCTTCACTTTGTCTTACAGGAAACCCATTTATGGTTCAGACACATTTCTCAAGGAACACTATTTTTATTTGCATGAAAGTCCCTTAAGACAAACCCTAAGATATAGACAATACCTCTTTGTGTGAATGGCAAAAATTTAACCTTGAAAGCAATGGTTGATATTTGTGAGATCCTAAGCAAGAGTTCAGCAATCCTGGAGAAAAAAATAGGCTTATGTACACTGCTTAGGCATTAAAAGTCCTATTGTCCCCTGTACATCAAACAGCAGCTATATGACATATGTTGAAAAGTATAGGCTAATCAGTGCTGTCACCAATTTCTCAAAAGGTGCTGTTATCTTTGAACTGGATGGCTAACAGAGAATATGTTGTCTAACCTTCTATTCCATTCAGAAATCATTAATACAGCACCCTTGGGATTTATTCAAGGTACTATGAGTCCTTTCTGAAGAGGTGAGACCCTAGCTGGACAGCTCTGGTTGTTAAGCATCTGCAGCTGTGAGTGGTCCTGTGCATTTCCTCCAGCTGCTCTGATGTTTCATACTATTCCTACTCACCTCCTACCCTGCTATGGTTTTGCCTTTTCAAGTCCACAGTGTTGTCTTATTTACAGTGTTCAGTATTGCAAACTGAGCTCTCCTAAAATGAGTTCATTTTAGTTAGAGCTTGCTACTCATCAAAATTTAGCAAAACCTGAACTTTGACACATGCTATCATCACCTCTGACTGCATCTGGTCACTGTACTTAGAGCTTCTGTGACACTTCTGGCTTCAAACATTTTGTTGCTCTCTTAAAGAATGTTATGAAGTCAGTATCACCATAGAATATGCACCTTTCCTCTCCCATTTTTAGATGCACTAATAAAGAGTTAAACAATGTGCATCAGGCCACACATATTGCTGGAGATCCAACTGGGAATATAGCCCAGGAAACTTGGCTCTGAGTCTGGTATACTTCTAACCACATGACTATCATTTCTGATGACTGTAAATTCACATAGTAGTCCTCCTGCAGAAATAGTAGGAGACAAGCACATCGGCACACTGGACAAGTCAGTGCATTGTTTTAAGTGAGTTTCTAAACTGATTAGTGTGTATTTTCCAAGATTCCTGTTGCCACTTGCTGTGAATGGGCTACATTTTTTAATGTTACCAGGACACATGGTATTTTTGAGGGTCCTTTTATTACAGATTTCCCTAATATTCACATTCTTGGCTCTTGCCTTCCTGGACATGGATTTTGCTCCAAAGGCATCTTTTTAAGAAGGCACTTCTGACTGTTGGCGGCTGCTGCTGCTGCTGATGTTAAATTCTTCATGGACTCTGTGCTGTGCCCTCCAACATGCTTCCTGAGAAGCTGAGCCATTCTGCTTAAAATTTCAACGATATGCTTCTAAACCTGAAACAGATGTTATCTTGGCTGCTGTCAATTGTCATGGGCTTGTCTACTTGCATTACACATGAGGCAGGTAAAAGGCAGGTAATTTGCTACCTCATATTGTCAGAAAGGAAAAAGGGAGAGGGAGGATGAACTGACAGAGAGAGAGAGAGAGAGAGAGAGAGAGAGAGAGAGAGAGAGAGAGAGAAAATAAATATAGAAATTTGAGGGATAAAGCCACATGACAGAGACCAATCACATGAGCACCTATTATCCTAAGACCATATGCTATAGTTTGGCTAATACTGATTTCTCTGGCAATCCTCTAGAACCATATTCGTGGCCACCCAGATTAACTCTGTGAGTTGATCTTTTGATTTAATATTAGCTAGCTCTTTTCAGCTCCCATGTCATTTACTATCTTAAAAAAAGTACTCCTTGTTACCCAATCATCTGTATTTTCAAGAACTCACATTCTTTTTTCTTTCCTTCTTTCTGTATGGGAACTAGGAACTAGAAACTATTAAATGAGGGAAATCAACCACTCACAGAAAAGGTGAAAGCCCAAAGAAAAAGAGGTTTGTCTTTTATGGTTTGTATTTTCTAAGCTGTGGGTGTGACTCAATTTCCTCACCACCCACATAAAAAAGGTTGCCACCCAATCACTGTTTTTTTTTTTCATCCCAAACCCCTCCCCTTTGATTTTTGGCTAGGAGAGACCCTAAGAAAGACTGCCTTTTCTGGACGTTGCTGACTGTGACATATAAAAGCTGTTAGCTGCTCCTCTAGCCAGCAGCATTCAAACCTTGCAGACTTTTGCTCTCTGAGAGTTTGTAATAAGACACAGTCCTCTTACAACAGTTCAAACTACAACCTAGCAAAAGCAAAGAATTTAAATTTTTGGAAGAACAAAACATTCATTTTGGCATTGTACAGAGGTAAGCTATTTAGCTCAACAAGTTTATTTTGCATGCATTGATTTTAAAGTAGCTCATTTTTTTTTTTTTTTTTTTTTACTTTTAGAAATGAGATTGGGTGATTATGGCTCTGTTGTATGCTTCTATCACTTGGTATCCATATGTGTCTGGGAGACATTGTCAGCACATTGTCTGTTGTTACCTATCCTGTGATTCATTTTTTTTCTCTTCACTCTCAAGATGAATTTTTAATTCCTAAAGATTTCCCTCTGAAAATACATATGCAGTCATGCATTCTGTGGTTCAGGCATTTGGGGCAAAGGGTTCACATTCATTTTAGGGTTAGTAGTATGCTGTTAATTTTTCTTTAGCTCTACGAAATTCCTCTTAGCAATCTGCCTCATAACATCAAGTAAAATGTAAAGAGACTACTATATGTTGTCTCCTAGGCTTGAGTTCAACATGTGTTTGAATTTTTTGGAGAAAATCAAGTGAAAGAATACTCCCAAATAATAACTTGTAAACCCATACTCTCTGGCCCATTTTTTTTTTCTGTTCATAGACCCTAATTCTACCTTTCTAATTTAGAGCAAAGTGAACTCGGTGGCCTCTCCTCCACCCTCAAAATGACAGCAATCTCTGCCATCAGCAGCGCTCTCCTGTTCTCCCTTCTCTGTGAAGTAAGTGCTGTTGTCTTACCCAATTCCACTGACTCATCCTCGCCAACCAATAATTTCACTGATATTGAAGCAGCTCTGAAAGCACAGCTAGATTCTGCGGACATCCCCAAATCCAGGCGGAAGCGCTACATTTCGCAAAATGACATGATCGCCATCCTTGACTATCATAACCAAGTTCGGGGCAAAGTGTTCCCACCAGCAGCAAACATGGAATATATGGTAAGAGGAATTTTTCTTTAAGTTCTGAGTGAGAAAGCTTTATTTAAATTGTACATTAGAAGAAGTCTAAAGAGTGTTTATATGTTATGAGATGGGGGGCACTTTTTATAAGTTTGAATTCAGAAACAGTTTTTGTGTGCCTCGTAAACTTAAGCACTGTTCTATTATAGAATTAAAGGAGCAGGGGTCTAGTTATCTTTTGTGAGTTCCATGACCATTGATGAATCATGTCTTATATAAGAAACATAGGTAAAAAGTGAGGTATGATCACAATTAGAATTCACTTTTTAAAATAAAATCACATGGAAAATGTTGGGGGGCTTTGTTTAGCTAGTAGTCATTTGTCAGTTAAAACATTTCTTGAAAATAATTTTTTGAATTGTAGGTTTTGTGTGCACAATTTATTCTTTGGGTAGGTGTCTTTTCTTTTTCTTGGATGAAGTTCTTTCTGTGCTAATCTACTTGTATTCCCAGGGAACATGCTGACTTTTCCTCCTTGTGATTTAATGCTTTGTTGCTGAGATAGCAGTGAAGCCAGTGTGCACTTGTGTGCTGTTCCAACTTGCTGTGAACACATTCTTTGCTCTCAAAAATAGGCTCTGTATGTTTAAATTATTTTACTTAGAATTTTTTTAAAAAGTAGGTATTGAAAGGATACATGTTTTTTAAAGTTCTTTATTTTTGGTTTTGAATTTATGTAAGATTTTGATTTAAATTCCAGCACCTTCCAAGAGCACAGCTTGGAGAGCCTATTTCAGGCAACAAAGACCACCAACATGGTACTTCTGAGATGGGGTGGGGGTGGCAGTACCACCAACAACTTTTCGTAAGTTTTAACCTGAAATTTGGGGATTTCTGTCAGATTCTAAATTCATCTATTTTAATTAAATAAGCTTTTTAAGTTTGACTAATTGCAGATGTTAGTGTCACAGGAAAAACAAAGACTCGCCAAATGTAAGAGAGTCATAATTCATAGAAGTGAACAGCAATTTAGATTCTATAAAAATGCGTGTCCCTAGGATTTTTAAAGAAAGAGGAAAAGAAGATGTAACCAGTCCTAATATATAAGGGGTTGTATGGTTTCATGATTAAGAATATGAGCTCTGGCCCTGGTTGGGTAGTTTCAGTTGGTTGGAGCATAGTCCCATACACCTAAAGGTTGCAGGTTTGAATTCTGGTCAGGGCATACACCTAGGGTGTGGGTTTGATTGCCAGTTGGGGTTCATATGGGAGGCAACTAATTGATGTTTCTCTCTCACATCTCTCTCTCTCTCATTCTCTCTCAAATCAATAAAAATACATATTCTCAGTTGAAGATAAAAAAAATAGAAAATGAGCTTGGGGATCTAAATGCTTGGGCTGAAACTCCAGTCCTGGAATACAAGCTGAGTGAATTCACTACCTCATTCATTTTCATCATCTCTAAAATGAAAATAGAGGATGTATCTGCCAAACAGAGCTGTTTTGAAGAGTGTATGAGTTGAATAGCAGAGCAATTAGAACAGAGCCTACTCCCAAATAGATGCTCAATAAATATTAGCTTCTATTGGCTTCCATGAACATTTTGTGAAAGGCTCTCAGTGAAAACTATTCAAGATCTAAGAGCAGAGACAATTATGCACATTGAAGAGGTGTTTTTAGACTGTGATGTATACACATAGAAAGAAGAGAAATAGATGTTTTCAAAATTGCCATAAATTATAGAGTAATATGCATAAGATTCTATGTGACCTCAGAAAGGTATAATACCCAGATTGCGTGTTTAGGAAGTACTTCCTAGAGGGGATCACATCTCTATGAGATTAAAGTAAGACTCAAGACAACTGAACTGGCTTTGGAGACAAGCTCTACTGTATTGAAATCCTAACTCTGCTGCTTACTTTGTGGATAAGTTACTTAAGGTTCTGAGACTCAATTTCCTTATCTGTAAAATGGGAGTGATAATTTACATAACAATCTGTCAGGATGTAATGCAATTCACTATTTTAATGATAGGGAGGGAAGAAGTATCACCAGGAGTAAAGGCATAGGTGGGGTACAACACAGTAGGAATGAGACTGAATAAAGCCACATTTTTCTAGTTATATCTTTTCCCACTGATCAAGAATTAACTCATTCCACATATATTTATCTAATTGCTTCTATGTGCCAAGGACTTGACTAATTGTTTCCATAGATGACCTCATTTGATAGCTCACATTTTCCCTATGAGGTTAAGATCATGATCTACATTTTACAGATAAAATCACTGAGACCCAGAAAAGTAAGTATATGGATAGGCCAAGATGACATGGATCATGGTTGATATGGACAGGATCATCGGAATTAGAATCTAGGTCTGTGTAATTTCAAAGCCCATGCTTGTATTGGGAGCACTCTTCACTTAGCTCTAGCAAATGTTCCATTGGAGGAATCCCCCATAAGTGTTAGAATATCTTTGTTTTCTTCATTAATTGACAGCCGAAATCCTATAGCTTTCATATTCTATTTGCTATTCCTTTCTTATTTGTTTTTCAAATACAAGAGCTATTATATACAATTCATTTTGTGAGAACCAGATATAGTGCTGGTTACATAGTAGAGGCTCTGTAAATCCTTCTTAACTCAGTAAAATTAATGAGAAATAGCAGTTAGAACAGTTAAGTCCTATGAAGTAACACATGACTATTTCAAATTATCATGTATACCCTGCACATAGTGACTTTGCATAAGTATTTATTAATTTAATATTTATCAAGCACCTTTCATACATTGGGCACTATTCTAAACACTAGGGAAACATTTATTAATAAAATAGACATTCCTTGGCCATTTAAGATGGAGAATTAGACAGCAAACAAGATAATTAAAGTACATAGTACATTAGAAGATAATAATTATGAAGAAAAATAAAGCAGATTGTGGTGAGGTTGCAAAATTTAATAAGGTGGTCAGGGAAGAGCTCAGTGAGTATGTCCTAGAGAGAAGGGAGAAAGTGAGTTACCATGATCAGTGAGTGGAGCCCATTCCCAGCAGAGGGAAGAACAAGTAAGGGCAAAGGCCAGGAGGCAGTAGAAAATTAACTAGTTCAGTTAGAAAAATACGCTTCATGTTTTGAAACTGTAGAACTCCCTGAGTACATTGACCAATTGAAATAATTCATTGGTTCTCTCATGAGAGACTCTGAGAAACTCTGAAGAAAGTATATATATAAGGTAGCTTATAGGCCACAGCACAGATATTAAGTGACTTTCTCTCTAGGACAGGTGAAAAATACAAATCTTAATTGAACACAGTTACCTTTATTTTAATGTATTCAGCATTGATTTGAATTGTGACCAATTTGAAAATGAGTTCAGTTCATAACTCTACTATGTATCTCAAAAACTTGAGACATTTAGCTCACTATGGTCACCAGCCATGTGTACAAATTATTCCCATTCATGAGTGATATCATTACAGGAGCTCATGGAAGATGGTTTTTAGCTCAGGGCTTTTCCTGATTGTACCAGCCAGATTTGTAATTTCTTTCATCCCCAACATTCCTTTCTGAACCTTTTCCCATGCTATTTCCTCTCTTTTTAATGTTACCTCATTAAAGTCTGCCATTATTTGTAATCTTACCCTTCAAGTTTTAAGTAGAATGTATGTCCTTTGTTGATATTTCTTATGATCACAACCACATTTGATTTCTCCTTTTTTTAAAGCACCACAACCTATATATTTACTATAATGCTCTCATTAAAATCAAAGTAGATTTCCATTTTTTGTATATTTCTTGCAAACTTCTTAATTTTAAGCTTCGGAGTATTAAGTCATCTTTGTATTTCTATTTTTAAGTAGCATTAATTTTGATATGACAGTCAGCCCCCCATATCCATGGGTTCTCCAACCCATGGGGGGGATATGTGGATTCAACCAACAGCAGATCAAATACAGTCTGAAAACATCTGTCACATTCTTGCTGACATGTATCATATAGTCAGACCTACAATGTATAGACTTGTTTCTTGTAATTATTCCTTAAACAATACAGTATAACAACTATTTCCATAGCACATACATTGTATTAGGTATAATAAGCAATCTAAAGATGATTTAAAATATGAGGAGGATGTGTGGGGTTATATGCAAATACTAGTCCATTATATATATAGGACTTGAGCTTCCACAGATTTGGGGTCTTGGAGCCAATCAGACACAGATAGCAAGGGACAACTATATTATTTATATTTTAATATAATTTTTCCCATAATTTATAATAATATTTTATTCCATGCACTCAAAATAAAAGTTTTTTTTATAAATTCAAAAAAGCAATAATATAGATGAGCTTAAAATATGCAAGTCAAACTTCTTTACTCTGGCTTCTGTGCTCCAATTAGTTTACTGACAAATTTCCAGAGCTTCTTGGACACCAGCTGCTTTTCATTCTTCCTAAGGGCAGCTTAAACCATGACTCTAAACCACAAACCACACTAGTTTCTTAGAATAAGAATTATCCCCAAAAGAATGAAATTGCAAGACTCACACATGGAGTAAAATTTGTAGGATATTTTTTGAATCCAAGTCAATTGAATAAGTTCAACATAAAAAATTTGAAGTCCCTCCATGAGAATATGAGATCCAAAGATAACAGAATTTTGTCTTTGTCTTTAAATTGTAAACAAAACAGTAAAAAAGAAAACAAATGGGGAAAAATTCACTAAGCATATAACTCAGTATAATACACTACTGCATAAGATTGATGTAATAAAAGAGGTCCGGATGAATACCATGGAGAAGTCATAGAAAGAAGTGATAATCTCTAGTTGGCAAAATCACAAAAGGTTTCTTGAAGGAGGGGTGTTTGAGACCGATGCTCAGGAAAGGGTAGGGTTGGCTGATATGGTAGGTAAAGCAAAGTATGAACAAAACTGCCAGGAGAGAAAACACATTGTACATCAGCCATATTTTTTTAGGAGTTTGAGAGAAGATTGAGGATCGCTTAATACAAAAGCATTAGAGAGACCGGAGGTTTAGAGCAGAGGTAGAGGTTTATTAAAAAAAAAAAAAATGATCCTGGCAACTGATGGAGTTCAGAATGGCAGTGAAAGTGACAGGAGAGGTGGCAACCACAGAGTCAGTGATGCCATTTCATTAGGCACAGGTATGGAGGAGCTGGGCACCTACATCTACACATAGTGACAGGTATGAACAACTAATTGAAGTGTAGTACATGAGACAGCAGTCTTCACATCTAGTATAGACTGGTAGAAAGGCAGGTAAGGGGCCGCATGAAGGTAAGGATAGACATGAATTGAACAACTTAACACTGAAAATAAAAGGTCTAATGTAATTTCAAGAAACCAAAATAGCCATATTGACAATACAGCCCATTCCATTAGTTTGGTGCCTGCAAATGTTATTGGCAGAGCTAAAGGAATATGGCTTCCTATGCTTTCACGGAAAAGAGAAAAATACTAGTTACCAAGTCACAGTAGGTAGTAACATTAAAAAAAGCACAAGTCGGATGAATGAATGGAGAATAGATTAATCCACCTTCAGAAATATCCAGTAAACTGTTTCGTACAATAATTTATAACTTGGGAATAATAAAAAAATGCTGATTCATTTATTTGACCTTCCTGTAGAAGAGAATGTAGATAATGTAAACTATGTGTTTTTTCTTTGTTCAATAGTTGACTAAACACTTGTGATGTCTATTCTTATTACTTTGAAAAAAAAAATGAAACCATATATTGTCCCAAATGGCACATTTCCTCTCATTTGGGAAGGGAAACTCAATTTTCTTGTTATGAACATGAGATATTTGATGTGTCTAAGCTAAATCTTTTCAATGAATGCTTTTAT
>PVIA01007060.1:0-88309 GCA_004024845.1 Tonatia bakeri
CCCATCAGTAAATGAATGGATCAAAAAACTCTGGTACATTTACACAATGGAATTCTATGCAGCAGAAAGAAAGAAGGAGCTCCTACCCTTTGCAACATCATGGATGCAATTGGAAAGCATTATGTTAAGCGAAATAAGCCAGGCAATGAAAGATAAATACCATATGATTTCACCTTTAACAGCAACCTAAACAACAAAACAAAGAAACAAACAAAATACAGGCAAAGACACTGCATTAGAGGACAGGCAGAAAGTGACCAGAGGAGAGAGAAGAGGGAATTTCAGGGGAAAAGGGGAAGGGTTTACAAGAACATAGTTAAAAGACACATGGATATAGACAAGGGGAGGGTGGTAATGGGAAGGAAGTTGGGAGGGAGGGGTGGGTGGGCTTGATTGGGGAGAAAACTGTTCTTGAACAATCATTAAAATAAAAGAAAAATAAATATAAATAAATAAATAAATAAATAAATAAATAAATAAATAAATAAATATGTGATTCAACTAAGGATCTTGGGATGGCGATAGTATCCTGCATATCCAGGTGGGCCCAGTCTAATCACATGAGGCCTCAAAAGCAGAGAACCTTTGCCAGCTGATGTCAGAGTCAGAGGGAGGTGTGACTAGAAAAATGGTCAAGGAGGTGCAGTAACGTTGGCTTTGCAGACGGTGGAGAAAGAGGCCCAAAGGTCAAGAAACATTAACAATCTAGGAGCTAAAAAAGACACACAAGTAGATAATCCTCAAGAACCTTGCCAACACCTTAAGTTTAGCCCACAGGACACTTTTCAAACAATGGCTTCCATAACTGTAAGTTAATAAGTTTGCATTGTTTTACATTGTGTTGTTATTTGTGTAGTAGCACTTGGAGGCTGATCCATGTGCTCAGGTGTCAGCAAGGTATGATGACAGAGTTTATACACAGATTTTGGAGCTTCTGCTCTTTGGCTGTCCCCTTCTGCATATTCTCCCTTACACTCCAGTAGCTGTGTTTCTCCAAATCCCATCTTCCAGCCCTGTGAGCCAATGAGACCACAGGATTCTCATTGGAGCTTTAGATATCCCACGTAGCAGATACTGGAAACTGCCTCAGGATAAAAGTCATAAGAATAGACCTTGAGAGCTTGTTTGGGAGTAAGGGGAGAAAACTGTACTTGAACAATCATTAAAATAAAAAAAATAATGCTGCAATAAAAAAAAGTCATAAGAATAAGATATTTAATTCCTGTCATTTCCTTCACTCAAGAGTAGATTCTTTTCTGTATCTACTTTTCTTTGATCATTCTCTAATGCCCTCAAGTAGTTGCTTTTTGTGATTTTATTGTAGTGTTAGTGGCTGTTATCTATAGAAACTTGGATCAGTGAGAAGCTTATCAGGCCATGCTGGAAACAGGACTATGTTGTATAATATTACCCATATAATTTAAAAGAAAAGAACAAACAGATAATTGTTGAAGAGAAAAAAATAAAATTATAGTACTTTCTCTGAGGGGCTTTTATTGTTCAAATATTTAATTTAATTTAATATTTTAACTAAAGTTATTTAATATTTTATAGAATATATACAATTTATTTTTTTAATATTTTGTTCTTTATTTTTAGAACAAGGGGAAGGGAGCAAGAAACAGAGTGAGAGAAACATCAATGTGTGGTTGCCTCTTGCATGCCCCCAACTGGGGACCCAGCCCACAACCCAGGGATATGCCCTGACTAGGAATCGAACTGGTGACCATTTGATGTGCAGGTCGGCACTCAATCCACTGAGCAACACCAGCCAGGGAAGAATATACACAATTTACTTAACCATGTCTTATTATTGGCCATGTGAGTGCTTTTAAAAAATATTCAAAATGATAAATATCACTACTAGGAATGTTTCAGTAAAATAAGGGATAGAGGAATTGGGAAATAAATTCCTTGGAGTACATTTCCCAAGTAGCATTTTATTGATGAAATATATGAGTGATTTTATATCCCATATCACATATAACAAATTTGTTCTAAAAGACTGAGAAAATTTACTATCAACATATAAATATGACTATTCTCTGATATCATGACACTAAATTATATATATTATTTTCATGGTCAGTAATGGTATCTGTACTTGGCCTTTACTGCTTTGAGCTGTCTGGTATCCTCATTGTTCTAGGAATAGATATTTTGCAGAATCAATCTCCTCCTACTCTAAGTCCACATGGTTTGAGTGGACAACTCATCACTGACTCTTTCCTAAACATTAAACATTGACCTGAGGACTAAAAATGGCTTCAGTTGACTCATCTTGATGGATGCAGACTCTGGTAAGACTGTGATTTAGTCCATGCTTCTAAATCCCCAGAGCTGTATCACTCCCTGTTTTTGCTGAACCTGTGTCAGCAGCTCTTCCTTTGAATAAACATGTTTCTTTGACTATGCAAACAACAATCCTTTATTTACTTAAATTTATCAAAGTAACTTTTGATTGTTTGAAAGAAAATTACCCAATTGTGAACAGTGATATATTCAAATATATTTGAATATTTTGAATGATTAATAAGGATATGATTGTACTTTATAATTTGAACCTGTCATTTTGGGGGGTCAATTCAACAATGTGACACCTAGTGTGGCACAACATTCTACTAATTTAAGGGGGATAATTTTCATTTCTCTGATGATCAGTGAAGTTGAGCATTTTGTCATATGTCTATGGGCCCTCCGTATGCCTTCTTTAGAGAAGCGTCTATTCAGGTCTTTTGCCCATTTCTTAACTAGGTTGTTTGTCTTCACATATTTTGGAGATTAACCCGTTGTCAGCTGTATCATTGACAAAAATGTTCTCCTATACACTTGGTTCCCTGTTTGTCTTGCTGATGGTTCCTTTAGCTGTGCAGAAGCTTTTTAATATTATATAGTCCTATTGGTTTATTTTCTGCTTTGTTTCCAGTGCCTTGGGAAATACATTGGGAAAAAAATATTTCTACACTGAATATCTGAGATTTTACAACTTATGTTTTCTTCTAGGATTATTATGATTTCATGACTTACATTTAAGTCTTTTGTCCATTTTGAGTTGATTTTTGTGTAGGTTGGTGATCTAGTTTCATTTTTTTTAATTTACCAGTCCATTTTTTTTGCACGTCCCAAAACCATTTATTGGAGAGATCGTCTTTGCTCCATCGTATGATCTTGCCACCTTAGTCAAATATCAGTTGTTCATACAGGTGTGGGTTTATCTCTGGGCTCTCTGTTCTGTTCCATTGATCTATATGTCTGTTCTTGTGCCAGTACCAGCCTGCTTTTATTACAGTAGCCTTATATTATAGTTTGATATCAAGAGTTATACTATCTTTAGCTTTGTTCTTCTTTTGCAAGATTGCTGAGGCTATTTGGGGTCTTTTGGGTTCCATATGCAGTTTTGGAATATTTGTTCTAGTTATGTGAAGTATGCCATTGGTGTTTTAATACAAATTTCATTGAATGAATAGATTTCTTTGGGGAGAATGGTCATTTTAATTATGTTAATTATTCCAATCCTTACACCTCTTAGAATGGCTACTATAAATAAATTAGCAAACAACAAGTGTTGACGAGGATGTGGAGAAAAGAGAACTCTAGTTCACTGTTGGTGAGAATGCAGACTGGTGCAGCCACTGTGGAAAACCATACAGAGTATCCTTTAAAAATTAAAAATAGAACTCTATTTTCATTCAGTGATTCCACTTCTGGGAATATAACCCAAGGATCTCAAAACAACAGTACAAAAGTATATATACACCCCTATGTTTATAGCAGCCCTATTCATAATAATCAAGATTTGGAAACAGCTTAAATGCCCATCAGTAGATGAGTGGATAAAATAGCTGTGGTGCATTTATAAAATGGAATATTATGCAGCAATAAAAAAGGAACCCTTACATTTTGCAACAGCATGGATGGATCTGGAGAAAATTATGCTAAGTGAGTTAAGCCAGTCAGTTGGAGAAAATTACCACATGATCTCACTTATATGTGAAATCTAATGAATACAATAAACTAATGAATGAAATAGTAACAAGAGCTTAGATACATAAAACAGACTGACAGCTGCTGGAAAGGAGGCAGGGGGTTTAGGTGGGGGATGAAGGATAGTAAAGGGATTTATACACAACCCACAGACACAGATGACAATATGAGGATTGGTTTAGGGAGGGGAGAGTGTGGGGCAGGGTGGAGGTAGGGAAAAGGAGAAGAAGTAGGAACAACTGTTAACAGCATAAACAATAGAAATAAAACTTCTTTAAATAAAATAAAATAATAAAATAAAATACAATAAAATAAATAAAAATATCCTCAGGTAAGGATTTAAAAAATTGTGTCAAAGATTAAAAGTAAATTTCAAATGAAATAAAAAATATGAAAAATAGAAACTTCAAAAAATTTAAGGGGGTAAAATAGCAATGTGTTATCAGTTCTGACTAAGAAAGCTTACAGAATATTTGTAGAGCCAGGTATATAAATATCTAACGATAATAAGTACCTCCCAAGTGAACACCTCTTTTTCTACTTTTGAAATGTAACTTATCCATTATACACATATTTGAATCCTTTTTTTACATTTGGATAATGCTTATACTCTGTTATGTTTGTAACATATTTTATTGTTTTTAATATTTGTTTCAATTATATTTTATAGTATGTTTTTACTGGAATATCATAATGTATAACTATCCTTTGGCCTATTAAAATATATGTATTTCAGCTGCTATAAAATACTTTTTTGGCCCTGGCTGGTGTTGCTCAGTAGATTGAGTGCTAGCCTGAGAACTAAAGGGTCTCCAGTTTGATTCCCAGTCTAGGGCACATGCCTGGGTTGCTGGGCCAGGTTCCCAGTAGGGGCATGTGAGAAGCAACCACACATTGATGTTTCCCTCTCTTTCACTGTCTAAAAATAAATAAATAAAATCTAAAAAAACAAATAAAATACATTTTTGATTAATAACTTTAGTATATGAATTATTTATTCATTCAATATTCATGATGACACATGGTGTGAGATCTATTTTACATTGTCTTTATTCTTACATTTAATTATACTAATGTTAGCTTAATAAAACTCACTTTCTCATTGTCGATTTACTTTTTAGCTCATGTAATCTTAGTATGAAAGTTTGAATTAGCTTTTGGAAACAATTTTTGAAAAATAATTTTCATTTTTTAACTTAATTACTGTGTCACATATGTTAGATATGTCATATTTATAATACACTCTGAATTTTTGAATCATATATATTTTAATCATAAGTTTATCATCATATATAATATATTTAACCTACTATACATATATATATATATATATATAACACATGAACATCATTTACTCATGAGAAAGAAGCAAATCCTTCTATTTGCAACAACATTAGTAGAACTAGAGGGCATTATGCTAAGTGCAATAAATCAAACATAGAAAGGCAAATATTGTATAATGTTGCTTATATGTGAAATATAAAAATACCAAACTTGAAGAAACAAAGATTAGAATGGTGGTTACCAGGGCCTGGGAGGGTGGAGAAATTGGGAAGATATTAAAGGTATAAACTTGAAAATAGAAAAAGGTGTAAGTTCTAGAGATCTAATGCACAGCATAATGATTATAATAAATACTACTGTATTATATGCTTCAAAATTTCTAAAAGACTAGTGTTGGGAACCACCCTCCCTAGTTTCAGAAACTGTAACCCCCCATGGCTAAGGCTGAGTGAGAGACCTTGAGACCTTAAGCCACTAAGCAGACAAAGCTTATCTTCCTGGCATGGGTGCTGCCTCTGTCCCCTTTTACTTCACCCTGCTTGGCCCCGAGGGGATGACAGGTTAACCAATGATGGGTAAGATTCCTCAAGGAAAGAAATACCTAAGACAGGCATGGTCAAGAAAGGGCCCTCAGGGAAGGACTTGGGGGACTATAGGAAAAGGGGGTGATGGACTCAGCTTTGACATAGCCTGAGTCTTCTTTCTGTCTGCAAGAAGTCTCCTAATCTCTTGGCTGCCTTACTTCCCCTGCCTGACTTAAGCCTGAAACAATGCCGGAGGTGGGTGCAGCCCTGTTCTGGAACATGTGGGTTCCCTGGGGTGATCAGGCCTAAGAAAGAATGCATAAAATCCTCTGAAACCTGCTTCACTAATACCCTCAATTCAAATGATAAGGGTCCAAGCATAAAATGAGTTTATTTCCCCAAAGCTTTATGGCACTTAAGCTATCTGACCCTGATCTAGAATAAGCCCTCATAGTTCTTTGAATGTTATCTATTGTTTGATCCTTACTGCTGACAATGATTGATGAGCTTCACATATAAACCCTGTATTTCTATGCAAATAAACTCAATAAAAGCCCATAGAGAAACAGGCTCCTAGCCCTTTTCCTTTGAGAGTTCGGCCACCTTTTCTAGCCAAGCAGATCATGTCTTTCATCTGTGGCAGACAGGGGGCTCTTCAGGCAAAGATCCCCTACAGACTAGATCTTAAATATTCTCACCACAAAAAGGAGATGATAATTGTGTTATCTGATAAAGGTGTTAGCTAAAGCTATTCTGATAGTCATATTGCAATATATAAATTTATTAAATCAACATGTTATACACCTTAAATTTACACAGTGTACCATGTAAATTATATCTTATTAAAACAATACAAAACAAAAACATGTTCCCAGTCATTATTCCAACATTTCCTCCTATTGATACTATTCCACGTATTTTGAACTATAGTCAAATTTAACCAATCGGTTATCTTCTCCCTTCCAAGGAATTTGAACAAAAGTAGTCTTTAAAGTTTCAGAACTGTTGATACTTTTTCCAACAGCATACCAATAGTCCTCAGATATTTTTGTATGCAGTTTTACAAACTGTTCTGTAGTAGATGATTAATGAATGTCAAATACATTTTAGAAAGGCTGAGGAACTCTTCCTTCATTTTTATATTACTTTTAAAAGTAGTCCCACCATCCCTAGATTCTACCCATATTGAGGGCAATGTCATAGAAAGATTTAATATATGTACTACACAAGAGCAATGGAAATGTTTTCTCCCTGAGCAGGAGACTGAGGCACTTTTCCAGTAAATGAATCCCAACTTATAGCAGCATTTCACAAGATTCACACCTAGAAGAGCCTGAATTCTATTTACGATAAGGAGTGTTTTATAAAGGAGTATCCTAAACAGAATAGAAAAGGTTATAACATCTGTGCTATACTCAGAACAAGTCTTTTCTTCAGTCTGTAAATTCTACAAAACAACAATTTGATCCCCCAGAATGGTAGACTAGGAGCCAAAGCACAGCTTTTCTTTCTTGGATGCATATTAATATTGCAAGAAATAGAGTAAGAGAATTTTAAAGCACTCATCAGAAACTCTCAGGTACAGGTCTGGGAGGTGTTCACCCTGTAGCAAAAAGGTGTGAGCCAGTTCATTTAAACCCCTGTACCTATGCTATGTGTCAGTGTGCCGTAGTCGCCAGACAGTGGGGTCACAGAATAGCCCCCATGCTTTTTCTTCTCCAATCTAGGTTCTGAACAGTGACAAGTGAGGTCTGGACATGGACCTGTTGTATTTTCACCAGAATAGTTAGTAATGAGGGAGATAAGTTGGAACCTGAGTGAACAAACTCAATGAGCAAAATGGAACCCAGGTACAGGGGTTTCAACAGATCAGAAAAGCATACAGATAGAGGGACTTAAAACCAGCAAACAACCACTCAAATGAGAGACTAGATTAAACTCAGTTTAGACATGCCAACTCTCAACAATATTTACCACATACATTGTTTCTGAATAATTTACTAGAAGATAGGATGATAAAGGGGTAAATCAAGAGAGAAAAAATACATGGGATTTAGGAAATAGTGGATCCTTGCCTAGAGTCTAGTGAATAAACATCCAGAGGCCAGTGTGATATAGAATAATTAAAATGTTCTTGATTACCATTATAATTAATCATCATTATTAGGAAAAAATAGCAAACAATTATTGTCCACTTACTATATTCCAGACACTATTTTTCACATGTTCACTCATTAAATACACACACATTCCTACAAGGTGAATGCTGTTGAGGTTAAGGAGCTTGCCCTAAGTGAGGGCAGTTCGATGCCTGTTGCACTCCTACCTGTGTTCCGGAGCCCCTGCATCAGTATCATCCAGTAGCTGGCACATTATTTAAATTAATCAATAGTCACCAGAGGTAGATTAGTAGCCCCCAAAAAAGGAAAAATAAGCACAATTAACTTATCTGAGTCTAGGGTTAAAGTTGTCTTATAACTCTGTTTTGGCTAAGTAGAAAAAACAGTCATTACATTAAAATAATTTGCTTATCTAACTACACAAATAAGCTGTCCTTTGGAAAACATATTTTTCTCAGTGCAGGATCAATTTGCCTGTTCCGTGTTTGTTTTCCAGTACTTGAAACTTCAACATTATGCAGGTCTAATCTGTAGGACTGCATTGTAGTTTTTTTTAAACCATTCCACCACCAAAAAAACCTTTGTGTGAAATCAAGAAGAAACATACCTTATGATCTACATAATGATACATTTATAATACCTATAATACAACACCACCTATAAATGATATAACAATTTTTTATTCATTCAGTAGAAAATTACAGCCAGTGCAGCATGTTTTACTTGTGGTGCTTTATCTTAATTTAAATTTGTTACCATGAAGGAAACAGTTTATTATGTATAATTTATTCATAACATAATTTATTTTGCAAATAAAGTGGCTTATGCAAATTTTTTAAATACAGCATTAGTGCTAAATAAGAATGAGTAGCTAAAAAATTGGAATAAAGATAAAAATGACAGCAGTCTTTGTAAGGGGCAGAACTTTCTTAATTAGTGATCACAGAAACACAGTTCAATCTAAGTTAATCATAAATTAGTTATTATGAGAACACTAGAGTAGGACAGAGACTACAGGCAACCAGCATTATGAAGCATCAGGATAAGGCAGCTCTGAAATCCTCAGCTAACAGACCATGGGACACGAATGACAGGAACATTTTAAGGTTTTGACACTGATATTTGCTTCTTTTTTATTGATATTTTTTCTACTGCAATAGTATTTCTCCTATGTTAAGATAATGGTTTTAGGTGGCCAAGAGTTTACATCCTCACAAACCTGCAACCCAATAAACTGCCCTTACCGAAGTGCTTTTCCCAGGCTCTGCTTTCAAGGGAACTCAAACGGAGGTGCCCATAGCTTGGTCAATTATTTTATCCAGGAAATTCATTCTTTCTTGGATCTTCTCCACAAAAGTATAGCTTGTTTTTTTTTATCCACCAGCTCAAAACTTTCATGTGGTTTTCATGCTCTCTCTATCTATAATGACTGTCTAGATGATTTCATGTAGTCTCATTAAAAATCATCTGTACTCCAGTGATTACACATTTACAATTCCAGCTGAGACTTCTCCCTGTACCCCAGACTTTTAACACTAATGGTCATTTGAAATTATTTGGCAATCTAGTAGGCATCTCAAATTTAACATGTCCAAAGACAAACTCTCAATACCTTTCCCAAACCTACTTTTTTCCTACAGTCACCTCCATCTCAATACATGGCAACTCCACTAGTCCAATTCAGGCACCAAAGCTGTTGTAATCTTTGAGGTATATTTCTTGAAACATCTTTCTTCTTTTCATTTCTATCTTTAATCAATCAACAATGTTTTAAAAATATTTAGGATTTAGCTATATCTTACTTACCTTCATTTTTAGTAACCTGAATAATTCTAGTAGTATCCTAACTTGTCTCTATTACCCACCCTTCACTCTTAAAATCTGTTTTCCAAATAGCACTTAGAATGAACCTTAGAAACATGAATCAAATGTAACACTCTATTGCTCAATGCCATTTCTCTCAGTGATATTACTCTCATATCATTCAGAGGAAAAGCCAAAGTTCTCATAATGGCCTATGAATACAGGTGTAATCTGACTGTTTTTCTTCTATTATTTTCACCTACTTCTTTTCATTCTGGCCACAGCAACCTTGTATTCCTGGAATAAGTCAAGCATACCCCCCCCCCCCAGATATCCAAATACCTCAAAGCTTTACTTATGTGTCCAGTCAAGTCGTATCATCAGAGAAACCTTTCTTAAAAACCATGTGTTATAACCTCCCACACTCCTTGAATCTCTTTAGTAAATGTCATTGCAATTAGTACCATTTGATACATATACTTATTTGTGTGTTCATTGTTCTTGGTCTCTCTCTAAGTTGTAAGCTCTAGAAGGGGAAGGAATATTTCACTTTGATTTTCCAAGCTGTGAGACCCACAAGAGGGTTCGACATGTAAGGGGCTCCCAGCTTATATTTGCTGAATGAATGAAGGAGCAGGATGAAAGAAGATGACTGTTCCAGTTCATATGACATCGTTGAACTGACGAGCTACTTGGGAGGAGAAAAGATTTTTCTAAATAGATTCTGGAATGTGAATGATTTGGGTAATCAGTGGAAGACAGTGTGAGCAGAGCAGTGCCCTGTCTCCTGCTGGAGTGCACCACAGCCCTCTACTGTTTGTAAAACTGAGTTAGAAATGTGACTTTTTTTTTCAGGGACACACAGACACATACACACTGCACTGTGTTGATGATGTAAAGGAAGTGAAAGCCTTATAAAAAGCACAATTACTTTTTGTTTTAAATGAAGAAATCTTTTACTCTGGGACCAAATAGAGAGGATATTATGTAGTCTAGTAAAGAATGGCTGAAAAATCTAATTACAGTAAACATTGAAGTATTTCTATTTATTTATGGCTGTGTTTACAGCAAGAATGCGCTGTTTCCATGTGATTTCAATTTTGAAAGTTTTTGGTGAATTTTTTAATAAATGTATTCCTTGTAATTCATCTAGATTAAAAATTGATCATTGATGAAAGTTATTAAGGAGAAAACCCAGAGGCTAATGACAATCAAATGAACTAAAGAAACTTATAACTTTCAAAAATTATAATTTAAAAATAAATCTTTTAAAAATTATATCTCCACATTCCCTAAGTCAAAATGCTACAATCAACCCATTGGATCATTATAAAAACTGGATTAAAACTCATCCATCTTTCTTATTACAATTCAACAGTGTTCTTCAAATCAAGCAAAATTTAATAAATCATTGCAGGACTTAATAAAAGAACAGAAGATTTATATATCTAATAAAAAATTCACTCAGTTCCAATTGCATTATTGATTCATTTCCATATGTCTTATCAACTATTAGATATCATTTTGTTTTTCAAAATACAAAACCCAGAAATTGCTTCTAAAATACTTTTTATAGAAAAATATATTGATTTATCAAGCATTCCATATGTCTGTTCTTTTAAAATGTGGTGGATTCAAGAATACCTTGAATCAGGAAGCATCAGGAGCAGGTCTTCTTGGCTGCCAAACTTCAGATCAATGTTGTGATTTTAATAGTCTACTCTTCATAACTCACAAAGGATTTTCTCTAAAGAGTTTCAGAGAATGAAGAAAGAGTTAAAATTAAGTACATTCTAAATGTACTGGAATTTTTTGTAGCTAAACTAGAGAATTCAAGCTTCTTTGTGATTTTAGTAGCAAAGAGGCTACTTTACTGATGAATATTTCATAGCATGTCAAATTATGTTGTAATCCTTCTATTGTCAAGAAGAAAGAAGGGTAGTTTTCTTTTAAAAGCACTTTTGTGTATTTATTTATAGCTCATCAATTAAGAATTAAGACCAATTAAACATAATCTGTAGGGTTAACTATTTGCTGGTAATTGGAATGTGCCTACTCTGATTTGACAATGGGGCTGACTTTGTTTCATAAAGATGACATTAGGTGACCGTGGTAATATGAATTTCCCCAAACAAAGGATGCTCTTCCTGTGAGGACCAAAAAGAAGATTTAAAAGTGATATGGGGCACAACACAAATCAGAAGTCAGTACTGGGATAATCTTTCTTAAGAAATGAGGATATATGGCCCATGTTTTTGGATAATTAGTCCTTTAAGCCAGGCTAGGCTTGTAAATAAATTCATTTTCCTGCTCTCAAAAAAGGAAAAGAAAAATGAGGGTATGTACTCCAGCACTTATCAAGAGTTTTGTGTGATAACTACCTGACCACATACTGGGAAACCTTTATTCTAGTCCCTTTTCACACTTAACTAGTTCTGTAACCTTGAGCAAACCATTTAACTTTTGGGCCCTCCTTTTTCTTTTTCGTAAAATACCAAGAACTTTCACCAAAAAGCTTCATTTATGTTTAATATTGTCATTTGTTTCAAAAATGTAATTCACATTTTTTTCCTACTAGTACTAAATCTGTAAAATATCATATTAAGTGCACAGTATTGTTAACATGAGTGCTTTTTGTACAGTCTAAACTCAAATTTTCATAAGACAACTGGTGTTTGTCAAAATATAAATATTTGCAATAAATGTTTGTAATTCATAAATGAAACTATTAGGGTATACATACTTTAATAAGGCATTGAGTATTTTATCCTATATATCAATATCTATATATTATGATAATACCAAAATGACAAGAGAAAAATCTAAGCAAATCTAAATATTGAGATTGCAAAAGAAAATTTCAAGTAGTTGGGCCACAAAATATTTTATTTCCTGATAATAGTTCAGTTTCTTTTTAACTGAATGTATGTTATTTGATTTAGATATAACTTTTCTTCATTTATTAATAAAATAATCTATGGAGAGAATACAAAATTTCTCTAATGTTTACATCTCATCTTTTCTAAAGGCAAGTTTAAGTCAGATTTACATGGCAACTTCACAGTCACCTTTCCCCTTCTCTTATCCTTGCATTCTCCACAGCCAACAAGTGCGGACGAGCTGTAAGGTAAAAGTGCAATGTTTAGATATTTTTACATGTTATATTAATAAAATCTTCTAGCATGTATAAAAGCATTTTCATCAGCATTCACAGTGCTCAGATAAAAAACATATAGGAAATAAACAAAATATTATTATACCAAAAGAATATGTACAAGTCTTTTAATTTCATTTTGTGTTCCCAGTATGATGAAAAATAAATGCAGGTCAGAGAACCAGATACACAAACAGGTTAGAAAGAATTTTAAAGAAAACATGCCAAGTAATGTTTATCCATGTTTACACATTTGTGTTCAACCATTATAAATTAATCTAACTTTATCCTTTGCAGCATTAATCTTTCAACTGAATATTTTTTCATGAACAAATTATTTCTTTGTTTAAGTGTTGTACCATATTAAAATGAACAAATTATATCATTACCTTAGTCCCACTCAACAGAGGGAATTTTCTCTAGGATTTTTTGTTTTTTAATGGAAATGAACAAAACAAAATCCTGCCGCTATGGAATGTACATTCTGTGGGGAAGGAGCAAGGTGGGTGGTGGACGTGTAAACCTGACCGAGATGGCATTAACTTTCTCCTCAGCTTGGCTAGATTTCAGATGACCTTCTTTCTGCCCCTAGGTGTCTGACTTCCTCCTCACTGAGGCCTTACAGAAGGCAGATGGCCACACTGCAGAGCTCCTTCTCCTCCTTTTTCTTATAGTATTTACTTTAGAAAATTTAACATTGTATTTTTCTTTTTCCCTTTGATATGCAAACCTTCTTAAAACAATCTTCCCAGTTTTTCAACCAAGGACTGTTTTTCTGTAGGACCTGGGAACCATCCCTTTGAAGTACGGTCATCAAGGAAGATTATGGCCCTAACTCCTGAGTCCATAAAAGGGTAGCAGCCTGAATTCAATGGGCACCTCGTTTCAAGTTGTAAAACTAACTCCTGTTGTAAATGTTGAAGAAAATTTACCTTTCCTTAGGGTAGGATCAATTAGCAAACACCAATGGCCTATGATCTTTTCTACCCCAGCTCTTAAAACCTCTCCAGCTCTTTCTTTAAGCAAACTTGAGTTCTTACTGGATTTTTGGTCTCTCCCCTATTGCTATAGCCTTGAATAAAGTCTTTTTCATCTATTTTTTCCCAGTTCAAGTTTAGCTCTGCAAACCCTAAGTATGTACTGCAATAAAAACAGTAAAGCAAGGTCAGGATATTCATGCTATTAGAAGTACTATTGGGAACCATTAAATAGAGTGGTTGAGAAAAAGACACCATTTCAGCAAACATTTGATAAAGACCTAAAGGTAAGAAACCACCCTTGCAAGAGCAATCAATTTAAAGTCCTGAGGGGTGAATGAGTAACTGCAAGGTGGCCAGTGAAGTTCTAAAGTGACACAGGTAGTGGAGTACAATATGAAATCACAGAGGCCGCATGGCTAGTAATAAAGAGCGTTGTAAACTATTTTAAGGGTGACTTCCCTTATTCCAAGACAGAAAAGAGAAGGAGCCACAGGAGACTTTTGAGCCAGAGTAGGTAATTATTGGACTTATGTGTTAAAAAAGGACCATCATGCTCTGACTGGAGTGGCTCAGTTGGCTGAGCATCATTTCTGCAAAGCAGAAAGGTACTGATTCGATTCCTGGTCAGGGCACATGCCTGGGTTGCAGTTCTGTCCCCAGTTGGGATACAAGAGGCAACGATTGATGTTTCTCTCTTACATCGATGTTTCTCGCCCTCTCTTTCCCCCTCCCTTCCCCTCTCTCTAAAAATAAATAAATAAAACCTTTAAAAATGGGGGAGCATTGCTGTATTGAAAATACATATGCAAGTGGAAAGAGTGGAAGCAAGGATACCATTTAGAAACTTATTGCAATAATTTGGGGGTTGGGGGATAGAAGTGAGGAGAGGGGAGGGGAGGGCATGGGAGGGGAAGTGAAGGGAGGAGAGGAGAGGAGAGGAGAAGAGAGCCTTTTGAACCAATGTAGAGTAGAGGTATGAGAAGTGATTGGATATTCTGGATAGATTTTGGATATAGAGTCAAGAGCATTCCTTAGCATTGAATTATGGCAATAAGATGGATGTCAAGAATAGATTGAAATATTGTTGGGTTTGTATGTTTGGTTGGTTGGTTTTGATGTTTTATTTTTGTGTCTTCCTTCTTGAAGCATTGAGTTTTCTTAACTGAGCTTGTTAGTTTGAGGAGAAAGCTTAGGAATTCAGTTTTGAATATGTTACGTTGAAAAATCTATTTTATCACCATTGTTGAAGGTACCTAACTTGAATGAATAATAGAAACATCAATTTCAAAACATTAGTTATGCGAATCAACAGTGTTTGTAAATGAAAAGTTCTCTACTCTGTGCATATCACATAGAAAGGGCCTTGTTAATGTTAACATATTACACATACACCTGTTGATGTAGAATCACACTCACTACCACCTTTCACACTTGAAATGAAATTATAAATAATATAATCTACCTCTATGATTGAAGATATAAAGCTGAAGCTATACTTTAAAAATAATCGCAAGAAATAATCTCATCATAGTGTTTATAGTAGTTCTAAATAAATTCAAAATCAGCTATAAATAATGAAAGATATTTTATAATAATGTTTATTAATAAAATTCAAATGAATATCTGGATTTCATGTGTTCCAGCTCATTTAAAAATATTTGGCTTCTAAGTGTCTTTTTTTCTTTTTCTTTTTTATTGTTCTTTAAGTACAGTTTTCTCCACTTTCTCCCCCACCCTCCCACACCTCACCCACCACCAACTCCCACCCTCCATCGTTTCCCCCTTTGGCTTTGTCCATGGCTCCTTTATACATGTTCCTTGATGACCCTTCCCCTTTTTCCTCCATTATCACCCTCTGCCCACCCTTCTGGTCACTTTCAGTTTGTTCTTTATTTCATTGTCTCTCATTATATTTTGCTTGCTTGTTTGTTTTGCTGATTAGGTCCCACTTATAGGTGAGATATGGTATTTGTCTTCCACTGCCTGGTTTATTTCACTTAGCATAGTGCTCTTCAGTTCCATCCATGCTGCCATGAATGTAGGAGCTCCTTCTTTCTTTCTGCTGCATAGTATTCCATTGTGTAAATATACTACAGTTCTTTGAGCCACTCATTTACTGATGGGCACTTAGCCTATTTCCAGCACTTGGCTAAATTGTGCTGCTATGAACATTGGGGTGCATAGGTTCTTTTGAATTGGTGTTTCAGTATTCTTAGGGTATAATTCCAGCAGTGGGATTGGCAGATCAAAAGAAAATTCCATTTTCAGTATTTAAAGGGAATCCCATACTGTTTTTTACAGTGACTACACCAGTCTGCATTCCCACCAACAGTGCACTAGGGTTCCCTTTTCTCCACACCCTCACCAGCACTTGTTTGTTGGTTTGGTTATGATGCCTATTCTGACCATTATGAAGTGATATCTCACTGTGGTTTTAATTTGCATCTTTCTAATGGTGAGTAATGCTGAGCATCCTTTCATATGTGTCTGGGCCCTCTGTATGTCCTCCTTGGAGAAGTGACTGTTCAGGTCCTTTGCCCATTTTTTAAATTGTATTATTGTTTTCCTTCTACGGAGTCTTGTGAGTTCTTTATACATTTTGGAGATCAAACACTTGTCCAAGCTATTATTGGCAAATACATTCTTCCATACAGTTGGTTCCCTTTTCATTTTACTACTGTTTTCTCTAGCCACACAGAAGCTTTTTATTTTAATGAAGTCCCATTTGTGTATTCTTTCTTTTATGTCCCTTGCTCTAGGGGACATATTGGTGAAAATATTGCTGCATGGAATATCTGAGATTTTCTTGCCTATATTCTCCTCTAGGACTTTTATGGTGTTGTGATTTATATTTAAGTCTTTTATCCATTTTGAATTTATTTTTGTATATGGTGTAAGTTGGTGGACGAGTTTCATTTTTTTGTATGTAGCTGTCCCGATCTCCCAACACCATTTGTTGAAGAGGCTATTTTAAGTTTATTAAAGCAAACTTACACTTCTATGTTAAACGTTGTCTTTTCTTTTTTATTATATTTTATTAATTATGCTATTACAGTTGTCCCAGTTTCCCTCCTTTGTCCACCTCCATCTAGCACCCTGTACTCCCTCAGGCAATCCACACACTGTTGTTCATGTATATGGGTCATGTATAAAAATTCTTTGGCTACTCCATATCCTATACTGTACTTAAATCCCCATGGTTATTCTATAACTAAAAATCCCTACTTCTTAATCCCCTTACCTCTCTACCCATTCCCCCCAAATCCCTCCTATCTGGCAATAATCAAAACTTTCTCTATACCCATGATTCTGTCTCTGTTCTTTTTTGTTTAGTTTGTTTTTTAGATTCAATTGTTGATAGATATGTATTTATTGCCATTTTATTATTCATATTTTTATCTTTTCTTCTTCCTTTTAAAGACAACCCTTTAACATGCTTTGTAATATTGGTTTGGTGGTGATGAACTCCTTTAGCTTTTTGTTGTCTAGAAAGCACTTTATCTGTCCTACAATTCTAAATGATAGCTTTTCTGGGCAAAGTGATCTTGATTGTAGGTCTTTGCTCTTCATTACTTTGAATATTTCATGCCAATTCTTTCTGGCCTACAAAGTTTCTGTTGAGAAATCAGATGACAGTCTTAAGGGAAATACCCGGTATGTAACTCTCTGCTTTTCTCTTGCTGTTTTTAAGATTCTCCCTTTATCTTTAACTCTTAGCATTTTAATTCTGATGTGTCTTGGTGTGGACCTGTTTGTGTCATCTTGTTTGGGACTTTGTGCTTCCTGGGCCTGCATGTCAGTTTCCTTCAGCAAATTAGGTAAGATTTTTTTCATTTTTTTTCAAATCAGTCTCCAATTTCTTGCTCTTTCTCTTCTTCTTCTGATACCCCTATGATGTGAATGTTGAAATGCTTAAAGTTATCCCAGAGGCTGCATACACTATCCTTGTTTTTTGCACTCTTTTTCTTCTTGTTGTTCTGATTGGTTGTTTTTTGCTTCCTTCTGTTCCAAATTATTGATTTGATTCTTGGTTTTAACCACTCTACTGTTATTTCCCTGTAAATTGTTCTTTATTTCAGTTAGTGTATCCTTCGTTTCTGACTGGGTCTTTTTTATGCTGCTGAGGTCCTCACTAAGTTCCTTGAACATCCTTATAGTCAGAGTTTTGAACTCTGCATCTGATAGATTACTGATTTCCACTTTGTTTAGTTGTTTTTTTTTTTCTGGACTTGTGATCTGTTCTTTTATTTCGGCCATATTTCTTTGTCTCCTCATTTTGGCAGCCTCTCTGTATTTGTTTCTATGTATTAGGTAGAACTGCTTTGACTCTGTGTCTTGATAGTGTGGCCTAAGATAGTAGGTATCCTGTAAGGTTCAGTGGCACAGCCTCCCCATCACCCAAGCTGGGCACTGGAGGTGCGCCCTTTGTGTGGACTGAGTACAGCTTCCTCTTGTAGTTGAGCTTTGTTGCTGTTGACAGATCAATAGGAGGGATTTACCCAGGCCAGTCAGCTGCAAGGACTGGCTGTGACCACTGACCACCAACCTCTGCCCTGTGTAGAGGATTTGCTTTCTGGGGGCAGTGTTGTGGGGCTCCACCACCGTCTGTAGCTGTACATTGGGTTCACAGTCTCTGGGGTTTCCTGGGTGGTGCTGGCCAAGGTCAGCTACCACCTGTGTTCTACCCAGGGTCACCCAGCATGAGCTACAAAGCAACCTACAGATGGCTGCTACTTATGCTGGGCTTTGAGGTTCCCAGGCAAAGCTGAGCTGTGATCCAAGGTTGGCTGCTGCTAGTGTTGGTTCCAGGGCCACTTAGCA
Source organism: Tonatia bakeri (assembly GCA_004024845.1). NCBI lineage: Eukaryota > Metazoa > Chordata > Mammalia > Chiroptera > Phyllostomidae > Tonatia > Tonatia bakeri. Next base: position 18,671 of record PVIA01007060.1, read on the forward strand.
AGAGGTAAGGGGTCTAGGGACTCACTGAGGCCAGCATTGCTTGTTAGAGTATTTGGGAGAATGTGAATCATGAGCTGAGATAAGTAATTCACATGGAAAAGCCACTGTTACAAGCTTCTGTGGGTCCATAAGTTGATAAGGTGTAGCCTCTGGGTATCACCATGGCAGGACATACCATGTGAGACAGGTAAAGGAAGTCTCAATACGGTAGATGTCTGCAAGTTCTGTGGCTCTCTGTGGGGAGTGCTCAGAAATGGAACAATGGCCTCTGCTGATCTTTCTGTCTGAGAAAAAGCTGTCATCCAGCTCTTCCCTAATGCCAGACATTTCAGGTCTTCCTGTATGCCATTGGTGTCTTTCAAGTTGCTGTCCCAGTGCTAGAGCTCATAGTGAGTGACTCTGAGTAAGTTGGTAGGAGGGCCCTTTAACAGGAACTACTTGTGACTTCAGTAGTTTCTTCTACCGACCAATCTCCACTGAGTTTTACAGCCAGAAGTCATGGGGGCATATCTTCCTGGCACCGCAACCCTGGGGCACACATTGTGCCTGGGACCCATTGCTCCTGAGATAGCCCTTCCGAATTTTTATCTACCACACATAGGTGTGGGACCAGCCCATTCCACATCTTCATGTCTCTTACCAGTCTGGTTGGATGTGGTGTCTTTAGTTCTGTAGTTGTCAGACTTTCATTCAACTTGATTTCTGATGGTTATGTGATGGGTTGTTCTATAGTTGGTTATAATTTTGATGCATTATGGGAGGAGGTGAGCCATGTTTACTTATGCCTCCATCTTGACCAAAAGTCAAGTGTTGTATTTTCAATAGGATTCATTGTCTTTGCTATAGCTGTTAACTAGACAGAAATATTTTCAATTGTTATTTAGTTGCTAATGCTATAATATATAAACTAGACTATATGTCCAAGTGAATAAATTATTTAATAATTTTCAGAAAATATCTTTATTACATTTAAGACTTTTTTCATTTAATATTCTCTTTTAAAAATTTTTATCTTTATTGTATTTTTCCATTACCATTTAGTCCCTTTACACACCCTTCCCCCCAGCAATTACCACACTATTGTCCATGTCCATGAACCCTTTTTCCATTTTGCTCAATCCTTTCACCCCTCACATACCCCACATCACTAGCTGTCATGCTCTATGAGCCTGTCCCCAGTTTCTTTGCTAGTTCAGTTTGTTCATTAGATTCCATATATGAGTGGAATCATATGGTGTTTGCCTTTCTCTGACTGGCTTATTTCACTTAGCATAGTGTTCTCCATGTCCATCCATACTCTTGCAAAGGGTAAACTTTTCTTCTTTTTAATGGCTTAGTAGTATTCTATTGCATAAATGTCCCATAGTTTTTTTCCACTATGACAAACACGCTGCCAGCATCATACTCATACCACAGGCAAATCCTATAATCATTCCCCTTAAGATCAGGAGCAGGACAGGTATGTGCATTTGCACCTCTCTTATTCAACTTAGCATTGGAAGTTCTAGTCACAGCAATGAGATAAGAAGAAGAAATAACAGGCATTGAAATTGGAAACAAAGAAGTAAAACTGTCATTATTTGCAGATGACATGATATTATACATAGAAAACTCCAAAGATTCCACCAAGAAACTACTTGGTCTGATAAATGAATTCAGCAAAGTAGCAGGATACAAAATAAATATCCAGGATACAAAAGAAAAATCAATTGAATTTTTATATTCCAATCATGAACTAACAGAAAGGAAAATTAAGAAAACAATCCCATTCATAATTGCTACAAAAACAATAAAATACCTAGGAATAAACCTAACCAAAAATGTAAAAGACCTGTACTCAGAAAAGTATGAGAGACTGAAGAAAGAAATAGAAGATACAAATAAATGAAAGCACATACCATGTTGGATAGGAAGAATTAACATGATTAAGATGTCCACTTTACCCAAAGCAATCTGCAGATGCAACAAAATTTCTATCAAGATTCCAATGACATAGTTCATAGGACTAGAACAAATATTTCAGAATTTACATGGAACCACAAAAGGAACCTCATAACAACAGCAATCCTGAGAAAGAAGAACAAAGTTGGAGAAATCACGCTACTTATTATCAAACTATACTCTAAGGCTATAGTAATCAAAACAGTGTGGCACTGGTATACAAACAGACACATAGATCAATGGAACAGAATAGAGAGTCCATAAATGAACTCACACCTTTATAGTCAATTAATATTTGGCAGAGGAAGCAAGCACATAAAATGGGCTAATGATAGATTATTCAATAAATAGTGTTGAGAAATATGCAGAAAAATGAAACTAGACCACCTTCTTATGCCACACACAAGAAAAAAATCAAAATAGACCAAAGGCTTAAATGTTAGATCCTAAGTCATAGAAATTGTAAAATAAAATATAGATAGCAAAATCTCAAACATTGCTTGTAGCGATATTTTATCTTATATATCTCCCCAGACAAGGAACAGGAAAGAAAGATATAAACAAATGGGATTACATCAAACTAAATGTTCCTCTTTATAACAACTTTTCTTTATGCTCTTGAAATTTTTATAAAACATTTTAACCTTTGGTGTTATTGATTTATATTGGGTTTATTGTGGTAGGATATTTGAAAACAATGCTGGATAGAAGACAGCTCTGTGCTGTATAGGACCTGTGACATTCCTAGTTCCTGCCCGCTAACTGCCAATAGCCCCTCACCGCCATCTCTGTATCAACCAGATGTTCTCACACATCATCTAGTTACCCTCACAGTGACCATATAGAAAAGAACACAGTAGCGGTTTCTGGCCCATTAATTAAATATTTAGCTAGTAATATAAATGATTGCCAGTTTATTGACCATGCATTGCTTTGACAAAACAGAAAAGAAAATATCCAGTTGAAGACTAAGTTCTTTTACCTAAGGTTGCCAAAAATACTTCTCATTTGTCAACTAGGAATAATAAAAACATATAGATTTATTATTTAATTTATACACAGTATATTATATTCTTTTGAAGTGGTATTTTGAGATTCTTAGGATATACTCCTAAGAGTCAAAAAGGAGTTCCATTTTTAATTTTTTAAGGAAATTCCATGCTGTTTTTCCACAGTGGCTGCAGCAGTCTGCATTCCCACCAAGAGTGCAGTAGGATTCCCTTTTCTGCACATCCTTGCCAGTTCTTGTTTGTTGATTTGTTAATGATAGCCATTCTGACAGGTGTGAGGTGATATCGCATTGCAGTTTTAATTTGCATCTCTCTGATGATGAGTGGTGTTGAGCATTTTTTCATATGTCTATGGGCCCTCTGTATGTCCTCCTTGGAGAAATGTCTGTTCAGGCCCTTTGACCATTTTTAAACTGGATTATTTGTCTTCTTGGTGTAGAGTCATATGTGTTCTTTATGTATTTTGGAGATCAAACCCTTGTCTGATGTATCATTGGCAAATATGTTCTCCCATACAGTCAGTTCTCTCTTCGTTTTGCTAATGGTTTCTTTAGCTGTGCAGAGGATTTTTAATTTAATGTGGTCCCATTTGTTTATTTCTCACTTTGTTTCCTTTGCCCTAAGAGATATTGGCAAATAATATTGCTATGCGAGATACCTGAAATTATACCACCTATGTTTTCCTCTAGCATTTTTATGGTATCATGACCTATAATTAAGTCTTTTACCCATTTTGAGGTTATTCTAGTGTATGGTTTAATTTGGTGGTCTAGTTCCTTTTAATTTTTTGCAGGTACCAATCCAGTTCTCCCAACACCATTTATTGAAGAGATTTTCTTAACTCCATTGTATGTTTTTGCCTTCTTTGTCAAATATTAATTGACCATATAGGTGTGGATTTATTTCTGGTCTTTCTGTTCTGTTCCATTGATCTATGTGTCTGTTCTTATTCCAACACCAAGACTGTTTTGATTAAAGTGATCTTATAGTATAGTATTGTGAACTCTCCAGCTTTGTTTTTATTTCTCAAGATTGTTGAGGTTATTTGGGTCAGTTTGGTTCCATATAAAATTTTGGAATGTTTGTTTTACACTAATTCAAAAGAATACATGCACCTCCATGTTCATAGCAGCATTGTTTACAGGAGCCAAGATTTGGAAACAGCCTAAGTGCCCACCAGTAGATGAGCACTTAGAAAACTGTGGTACCTCTATACAAAGAATACTACACAACAATAAAAAAGAAAAAATTTTTACCTTTTACGACAGCATGGATGTTACTGGAGATTATTGTGCTAAGTAAAATACGCTAGTCAGTGAAAAATAAATATCATATGATCTTACTCATAAATGGAATCTAATGAACAAAATAATAAGCAATAACCAGATTCATGGAAAAATGGAACAGACTGACAACTGTAAGAGGGGAGAGGGAAGGTGGTGACTGGTGAAAGAAGGTGAAGGGATTAGTTAAAGAACATATGTGAATGACCCGTGGACATGGACAACAGTAGGGGATTGACTGAGAGGAAGTGGGGCTGGGTGGAGGGAGTCAAAGGGAGAAAATTGGGAGAACTGTTGTAGCATAAATAATAATTTTTAAAAGGAATAAGGTACATTATGTGGCCAGTGGAATATTTTTATTATTGACAATACTATTGGATCACAATAGCATTCATGTGGCCATAATGGAAAGTGATATTTTTTAATCAGGTGACAAAGAATATAAGATTAGTATTAGTTAAATATTAAATATTTTGTTCATTTATTTTATGACAGACATTCTACTAGAGACTTTGTAAATTGTATTAGTCAGGGGGATCCCATCATCCAGGTTGAAATCAGGGCACTCATCTCAATGGTCACAGCCTTCCCCATTATCCTCAGCCTACAGGTAATGACGACTCCAGAAGTTTTCAAGGATGCTGGTGCTGCCTCACTTCCTACTGCTTCACCGAAGGAAATTTTTCCTGTTTCGCTTAACAGATATATGGCAGAATGAATATGCAGAATACATACCATAAAAATCCATTTCTACATTTTTGTTTTTAAGTCTTTGGATTATTTCCTCTACATTATTTCAGGGAAGTTTTGTCATCTTAACCTTATCAATATTAGACCTGCTTGACCTAAGGTTTTAGCTGAATATCCAAGAAAAGTGCTCAAACTAACACATTAAATCTAAAATCTCTGTTCATGTGTTGTTAAATCTATAAAATGGGTAAAACAAAGGTATCCTCTTCCTGCTTAGCCTAACACTCTTACATGTATTTTTCAGGATCCTGCATAGAAAATTATAAAGTTTTATAATTCATCTAGACCATAAGATGTTCCCTTCTAAGTGAGACTTTTGCATGTTTCCTTCCTGGAACATGCTGAGATCGACCATTAATTGTAAATTTAAGGCAGTGAGAAATGATGGGGATAACTCTTAGGGAAAATAATCTTTCCCTTGCAGGGCAACTACTTTAGTTTCAATTGTTATAGGTTCTTTAAGCAGGGGAAAATTGGTATCCACCTTCAGGGAGAAAGGGCTGGGCTGCTTTTGTGGAAAAGGTGGGGTCAGGAAGGCTTAGCAGTACAAGATTACCTCTTTCCTTCTAATATAAGTGAATATATCAAGCCTCAAGATCCTATTACTTCCTAATCAATACACCAACATTCACAAAAGAGACTTAGTATTTAATTTCTTATACCCATACATTTAAAATATTGGTTTGACTTTCAGTTACATGTTTACTGGGGCTACAAAAAAATAGAGATAAATTTGAGATTGTCATAGAATTTTTTTTCTGATATGACATTAACAGAGTTTATGCTACTTAGTTTTCATTTTCTTCTTAAAAACTCTTGAGTGTAAGTAAAGACAGCTGTTATACCTTGTAGTTCTTACCATCAGAGTTCCTACCATGATAGTTAAGTTTGGGGCCATTTGCTTTCCCAAAGCCTTAATTCTAATAGGTATTCTACCCCAAAGCATTTGCAATAATAATTTAATTTCTGCGATGACACTACATGTCAGAGATTACCAGATTACCAGAATCCTATTTTCCATTGGTAAGGATCTCATTGATGTTTCAAGGACTAAAACATAAGAAACCTAACACTAAAATCCCATATTTGTTCATCCGTCTCCCTGGAACCACTCTTGGTACCACATACCATAGTAGTAAAGGTCAGTTAGGAAATGAAGCTCCCAATAGGTATTACAAAAATAGGACATTTCATGCACAGAATTGGTTATAGAAGTGTTAGGAGGCTGAAAGAGTAAGAATGCTGAATTCATATAGAGTACTGAATGAAACATCTACCACCTCTAGTTCCAGAAGAACACACAAGAAGTGACACCCCTCAAGGATGAAGGGGCCAAGAACTCAGATTTGTGCTCAGACATGGAGGCAGTTGTGACCTATCAGATACTCCATGTAAGGCTGTGTCATTCTGGGAAAGGAGGCATGAGTAAGGCCACAGTCTGATTGACAAAGGGGTGCAATGAAAGATAGGACTGCATAAACTGGGTGATGATATGCTACTGACAAGGATTTCAAACGAGAAGAAGTGTATTCCTTAGAAGCACTGTCATTCTTCCACTTTCTAATCTCCCTGTGGGTCTCCCTTAGGTAGAATCTAATAGGCATGGTGTGCTTGGCCTTGCTTTTGCACAACGTCAAAAAATGTACTTTGTAGAGTTCCTGTCTTAATGTCAAAGAGCAGAGGATAGAATAGTTATCCTGGAGATGAAAGGCAATAAGTAAATTACCATTTATTAACTCACATATTAACTCATTTTACCAACATAACAAAATGATAGTGTGGCATTATGATCTCTTTTTTACAGATAAGGAAACTAAGCTACAGAGAAATTAAGATAGCCACTCGTGTTTACACAGCTGGTAGGTACAGCACTGAGATCTGATACCAAGCATTGTGTTGTTGGAATGGAACACTGAAATAAAGTTAAAATGTGTATAATTGTGACTCGTGCTAGAAAAACAATTTGGTCTAGTTAAATGATTCCTCCAAATCCTAGGCTTAATATATGCTGCATCTTGGTTATAAATGGTTTAAATATTTTAATCTGTCTGATAACCAATTTATGCAGTTGATTGTGCATTTGACACCTATCATATTAATGCAGAATAATACATAAACTGATAATTGTTAAAAGCCAATTCAAAGGTCTATACCAGAGTTCATAATATTGTGCCAATGTTAATTTTTTGGTTTTGGCAATGTGTTGTACTATAGTTACATAAGATATTACATTGGCAAGCTTGTTGAAAGATACATGGAAAGTCTGTACTATTTTTGCAATTTCTTATAAGTTAGGCTATTTTAAAATAAAATGTTGTTTTTAAAAAATCAACTAGAAATCCTAAACAGTAGTTAAAAATGGATTCTAAAGTTTCTGTCACAGTGTGAGATTACATTAAAATTTGCATGTATAAATTAAAAATTATAATAATTATTAAACTGTTAGATTAATAAGCCCTTGAACATTTAATATTTAAAACCCAGTGCTAAGTTATTACCATAATTCATAAAACTTGTAGCAACTATGACACTTATTGCTATCCCATTTCATTGGTATGGAAACTGAGGCTCAAATATTTTTTAGCTAAGAGTATACAGCTGGCAAATATCAAAGCTAAAGTCATGTCATGTCCATTGCAAACCATTGGCCCTCATGGAATTTTAATGTTTTGATGTTCTGCAATATTCAACTTTTTCATCATATGGCACATATAAACTAATTACTAAAATTCTGCAGCACACCAAAAATATGTATTTTTTGCCAATCTGACAAAAAATGTTATAATTTTTCTTCATTCACACCAGATGGCTATTGTTGTGTTGGCTGCTGTCATTTTTTATTTGATAACATAAGGGAAAAGGGATCAGTGCCCCTTACTAAATAGTCAGTTATTGCGTATTTTAAAAATCCTTAAGGCATACTGGTTGAAAATTGCTGTTTTGATTGAAAAAGTCATCTTGTCTCGGTCACCACTCAATGATAATGTCTAATTTCACTCTCAGTACCATTTAGTTCATTTTGATCATCTGTAAAACAAAAGTTAAGTATTCTACAATATTCACACTGTTTCTTTTAGTGATTCATATGTTGTATATGACGCACAGATTAATAGCTGAAATAGCTTAACAAACACTGAATCTCAGGAGTTCTTGGAGCATGTATTTGTAGACTCTCCTCTCTCATAACTACAAATAAATAAAGCCTCTAGGAGAAATATATTCCTTATACTCAGTGCTGTAATTTCTATGCTTAAGTACTTGTCTAAATGTCCTCATAAAGAATGCTACTTTAAGTAACCTGAAATCAATGATATTATTAAATGGCTCATCTGACAAATTAACTATCACCAGCAGCATGCATATTTATGTCTGACAAATATACTGCCTCATGTCTCTTTTTATCTGTGCAGATACAGACTTATAGGTTATCTAAAAAGCCAAGTAATACTTTCATTAAGCAAATTATGCTAAGGCTGAAGTTAGGGCTTTGATCAGTTTTTAAGGGAATTTTTTCAATGACTAAAAAGTTCATCTATTAAAACAAAACCAAATTCCATATAAATCAGTTTCTTATCTTATAGTGTTATCGTAATGGCTGACTTTCAAAAAACAGAATAAATTCCATTCCATTTGGAAATTTAGTTTCCCCTCCTTATTTTGTTCCATTTCATAATTACAAAGAAGGAAAAAAAAAACCTCTCTGAGATTTTATTATCACCCAATTTGAAAACACTGCACTAGGTAATACCTCATGGTAATAGGCTGAGAAATGTGTTACATACTCAGTCAACATATCCACCGCATCATTTATGTTGGATTGCGTTTGCATGTTTGGTAATATAACTGTTACACATCTGTAATAATTTTACAGTTCTGAGTAGTTACTGATATACGATAGCACTGAGATTTGATGTCTCTTCAAAGAATCATAATTTACATTTGCACAGAAATTTACAGTTAGAGACAAAGAAATGGAACCTTAGGAAAGATAAACAGTAAGCATTAAGTTAAAGAAAATAAACATTTTAGGATAGTACATGTGTGCATGTGCACGAGTGTGTGTTTAAATAAGAGAAGTACTTGATCTTTTCATATGCTAAAGACAATTCAGGGAGAGAGAGAGTTAGAACATACAGGAAGGAAGAATGGAAAAGAAATTAGGCCTGAATATGACTTCCACATTTATTTAATTTATCCAGCTCTCTTAAGCTTTAGTTTCCTTGTCTCTAAGGTAGGGGTATCAATTTTACCTTTCACGTGGGATTCCTGTGAGTATTAACTGACAAATGTATGTAAAGTGCTTAGCATAGTATGTGTTCTGTAAACTATTTCATACTTTTCTTTTTTTTTTTTTCTATCAATAGAAGTTAAGAACATAAACTCTAGATTCAGACTGCCTGGTTCAAATTCCTGATCCTCCATTTGCTACGTTTTATCCCCTTTGGGCGAATTGTATAAACTTTCTATCCCTTAATTTCCTCACATGTAAGTAAACTAGATCTCTGAGGATTAAATAAATACAATAAATCACTTAAAGAGTCTGCCACATGTAAAGGTACACAGTGAGATTTTGTCTTCTCTTTCTTCTCCCTCTCATACTAGCACTACTGCTATTACCAATATCATTGCTGTTTTGTGGAAAGAATAGTTGCACCGCCATCTCCTTCTCATCTCCTCAGCCCACTACTCTGTGCTTTACGCATCCCTCCCTTCCCATACTTCCTGTCCAGACTTGTTAGCATTGTTTTCTTCATCCTCTGTTTGTAAAATGCAGTGGTCTTCTTCTTAGTTTTTATTTAAATTAAATTCTGTGACACCACTTCTCATTAACCCCTCTCTCCTATTAATAACCCCATTCCCAATTTTCTTTATATTTCTGATTGCTTTTTCTATATTATAAAAATTCTTTGTTCTCCATTCACTTTCTCTCCAACATGCAGTATCGGTATAGGTCAAAGATGCTGTTACCGGCGCCTTCTTTTTCCTCATTCTAAATATTATGGCTGGACAATCTCATCTATGCTTGAAGCTTTACCATCTAGCACACAAACAAACATGTTGCTTTTCATGATCCTGTCATGAATGAAAAAACCCCAGGGATGCCTTTTCCCATTTCCCAGATGAAGTGAACCTCACAATTCTCTTAGAAATTTTCTAATATACAATTACTAAAACAGGGGTGTCAAACTCATTTTCACTGGGGGCCACATCAGCCTCATGGTTGCCTTCGAAGGGCCGAATGTAATTTTAGGACTGTAGAAATGTAACTACTCCTTAACTAGGGGCAAGGAGCTCAGCACTGCTGTGGGGTAGAAACAAGGTGCCGGGCCAGATAAAACAAGGTGGAGGGCTGATTAGGCCCACAGGCCTTGTGTTTGCCATCTGTGCTTTAAAAAATTAAAGTATTTTCTCAAATTATATATTTATTACTCTGCCCTCACCACTATCCTGTATTCAATTCACCAGTGTAGCACATTTCTGACATTTGATTATGGTTGTTAACTGATCATTGAACTGAATCTTGAGTTTTATGACTGAATATCTAAAACACTTGCAAGTATCAATCTGAGTGTCTCAAAAAGTTAAAAAAGCATAAATCCAAAAAGCAAACAGCATGTATCTTTTTTGATTGCTTATGCTTCCATGGACTCAGCACTTGTGCAGTTATTTGGGTACAATGAGTTTCTTTTGCAACTTCTTCAACATACTCTCTTCAAAGGATAGCATAAATAATAACACTAAATAAGCATTTTACAGTATACTTAATTTCCCATTGGGCTATTGAATGAATGATTACTATTACTGATTTTTACTTGCTGTGTAGCTCTGTGCTTAAAATATTGTCCCTTTGCTGTGCTGTGAACAATCCCCTTGTAAATGTTAATGTATTACTCATAGGTGGCAGGGATTGTATATATTTAGTATATTTTTGAATGTGTACCAAGGGACTCTACTAAAGCACGTTTATTTATTTTTGACAAACATGATGACAATAAAAATGAAACTTCTGTTTGGAGCAGAATTGTGAGCTCTCATGCATCACTGGCTTCTGAGGTCACTCTGCTAAGGTCATGACTCATTCCCCTACCATCTGTTTGAAAGGTAAGGATTAACCCCAAGTCATCTATCAACAGAACTGAAACTGCAATTTCTGAAGCATCACCTTGCACTGAATTGGTCCCCACCTTTCTTTACAGCCTTAAAATATGCCCCAAGTTGAGGATGAAGAAAAGAAATTTCATTGATTCCCTTGAAATATCTCCATGCTGTGTCTTCCCTTTGATGTAGAATTTGCTTTATCATGACTCTTCTGGACATTTATTTATTTTTATTTTATTTTTTTAAAGATTTTATTTATTTATATTTTTTAGAGAGGTAAGGGAGGGAGAGAGAGAGAGAAACATCAGTGTGTGGTTGCTGGGGGACATGGCCTGCAACCTAGGCATGTGCCCTGACTGGGAATCGAAACTGTGATACCTGGTTCGCAGCCCGCGCTCAATCCACTGAGCTACACCAGCCAGGGCTCTTCTGGACATTTATAACTTAATTAACTTTATCTATGAATAGTGTAAAGGCATATCTATTTCTAAGGGACTGTATGGCTCTTCTAGAGAGAAACTTTATTTTTATTGTCATCATTGTCACCTGTGTCAAAAGGTAAAGAGTTTGTTTTGAATGGATCCCTGCTATGCATTAAAAAATACATAAAACATATACTTCTCTGCCATCTATGAGTAATTTATTTTTTTAACAGAAAAGTTATTTCTAGTATAACAACAGCATAGAATTTCAATTTTCTAAGCTACATATGAGGCAACTATCGACAATATCAATCATTTGTTCAATACCTCAGTAGGAAATTAGGTTCATTGTAAAACTATTTTATTTATGTTGTAATTATAAGAAATTTTCTTGCATCCAAATAATTGAACAAGCAAACATCAAAATGAGGGAAAAGTGTTCAATCACAATGACAATTACTTTTAGGAACATAAAACTGAAGAAGCATAAAATAAAACCATCCTATTTTTTTGGAAGATAAGTTTTCTCAGTCATAAAATCCAATAATGCATTCTCAACAAAGTGGTGTGAATCTAGAAATTAGCCTGTCAACTTCATAGTAAGGAATGGCTTTGCATTTTTCTACTATTTCATAATTAATCGTGGCTGGCTGTTTTTATTTAAAAAATACATTTATTGTTTCAGATGACCACATTTTGTTTATTTTTCTACAATACTGTGTGTGTAGCTAGTGTTTGTTATATCCACTCACTGGGTTTTAGTCTGAAATGCGTTTTGATTTGGGTTAAAAAGAAATTCAGGTTAATTCAGTCAGTACACATTCTTTCAAATTTTGGAATTAGAAAGAGATGAGCCTCAAAGTTTTCATATTTGCACTGATTGTTTTTAAATTGCTCATACAAACCCGGAGCTGTGTTCCTTCACTCAGCCTGGTCTCTCTCAGAACTCTCCTTCCTGCCGAGATCAGCATGTTTTTTTGAATGCTATTAGTTTGCAAAGCTAAGGCATTTGGGATTACTGGAAAATAAAAATAGGCTTGAACTTGTTCATATTCACCTGCTGTTCTCAAGATGAAAACACCCAGGAAAGCAACTCAAAACTGCATAAGACTTTTTTTTTTGATTTAAGGAAATTATTATATTTAATGAATGTAAGTTAGCTCAATTTTGTACCAGAGAGACCTACTAAGCTGTATACAATCATGTCCTATCAGGAAACTAAAACCTTAGTAGTTTAAAATTTTTTTTACCCATGAATCATATATAAGCTTAATTTAAGATTAAAGCAACAATATAATAATATTTCAATTTAATTTTTCATTGTCTTGAGACTTTACAGAATTTTCTGTGGATGGTTTCTAGAGAATATACTCATTTCCAGTTCTTCTGTGAACACGTATCCCCCTCAGAGTGATATGGTAGATGAGGTGGGGAGATGAAATTATGAAGCATGATTAGAAGGACAAATGTGCTTACCATCGGTGCCTAGTCACCTATTATTAGAATTATTCTTGTTTATAGTTGGATTTTAGTTTTGATTAACATCGGAAGTTCATGTAAAACACGAACCTTCACCCTGGCAGGGTGGCTCAGTTAGTTGGAGAACCATCCTGTACACCAGAGTTTGCGGTTCCATCCCCATCAGGGCACATACCTGGGTTGGAGTGAAATTCCTGGTGGGAGTGTGCATGGGAGGCCATTGAATTAGGTGATAATTTAAAACAACAGCAGCAGCAACAACAACAAAACCACTATCCTTCTATTTAGCAAATTTTGGCTCAAATCTGGGTTCTGCTTCTTATGAACTATGTGGCACTAGGCAAGAGACTGCTGAGATCCAATGTCTCCATCTGTAAAATGGAGATAATCATACGTGTCTCAGAACTACAGTGAAGATTAGAGGTATCTGAGTTGAGAACAATATGTCATTGAGTAGATGCAGAATAGATGTTCCTTCTGTTCCTTTTCTCATAATCTTTCAGGAAGAAGTCCACAATCTCCTCTATTTTGTATTTTTTAATATTAATAGTTTTATACTATTATTAGCAGAAAGTTGGGTCTGGAGGGCAGCTATCGAGGTGCTGGAGCAGTGGTATCACAGTGATTATGACAGAGACCTCACTGACTTGGCATTTTCCTCCAGGGGCGTTTGTGTAAGCATTCCTTCTAAAAGTCCTCACGTGCACTCAGAGCAAATGCCCATCATCACAAAGACTCCTTCTAGGTTTTCACTCTTTTTCCTGCATTTGATATTGAACTATGAGAGCAGCTTTGCCTAATGAGTGAAATAGAAAATGGGGAATACATGGTGAACTTTTATGTTGTCCAAAAGTTTTATGCTTCCTATTTACAAATATGCCTTAAATTACTAGTCACCATTCATAGGACCAAATATTTCTTTTACTTTATCTTTTTCCGTTATCCTGTTACATGTCTGTAGAAGTGCTGTTTGGCATGAAAGAAAACAAAACCGGCAAGTGAAAAACTGTGTTTTTTGGTTTCCAAGACTGTGGCCTTAAACTCTGCCTACTCCCTCTTTCTGTCTTTCTCTCTGTCCTTCCCTCCCCTTTCCTCTGCTTCCCATGCACACATGTCTGTGCCTCCGTGTGTGTGTCTGTCAGTTGGTCTCCCTATAAAAAACTAGAAATGACAAAGAAAAGCTGGAAAAGAGTGTTCATGGAGTAAAAACTGCTTGCTTTTGAGCAAGGGAACATTACTGAGTGCCATAAGTTTATTTTTGTTATTCTGAATACCATTTTCCACTTTTAGGGGTAAAAAAAGCTCTGCAAGGGAATAACAAGTTTTTTTCTTTTTTTCTACAAAGTAAAACATAATACAAGGATATCAGGAAAGACTTCCCCCTGAGTTTCTTTAATTTGTCCCTCTAAAGAATTCACAGACCCAGTTACATAAAATGTAAACAGGTTAGAAAATATTACCTTTTTACATTTTCATATTTTGATTAGGTTTCCTGTAATATGCTGTCTAAACCAATGTTCTCAAAGAATACAACAAAACAACAACAACAAAAAAACAAAACTAGCCTCTGAAGTCTTTCCTCAAACAAAATCTTTAGAAAAATCAAATATATGAAAGACATTAACTGGAGTATCACTGACTGAAGGAGAGAAGTGTTTGGCAGATAGAGTTTAACCCCTGCCTTGTGCCCTCACTACCAGAGTCAGACCTGCATCCTCAGCCAGCCTCTGGAATTCAGAGCACAGGCCAAGGGAAAACAAATTCAATTCAATTCCCTTAGGGGCAACCTACTTATCTTCCCACGAGAGAGACTTCATTTTGGCTCCTCTCCTATCTTGGCCCATACAGCAATACCCGGCCTGGCCTTCAGCTTCTTGTTCTAACAAGGCAATGATAACACTTCAGAAAGTGTCTTTTGCCTGCACGGAGACTCCACTTATGTGAAACAGCTTCTGTTCTGGATTTTGTATTTCTGCCTTGTGTTAAGACACTGCCCTAAAAGAGCTGTTTTTGTTGTTGGGCATTTTGTTCATTGGCTGTCTAGTAATCAGTAACTAACTGGCGGCATTTAATCTACTGAAAGCACTATCTCCTTTTGTTGTTCCTTGATCTGGGAGATCACCCTTGATCTGATTGGATCATGATGAGATACATATTTCTCAAATAGTATTGCATTCCTTCACCTTAAGAAACTATTTCTCTTCATGTGGAGGCCTGCATAAAAGACATGAGGCAAAAATGTGAGCATATTCAATCCCCCAAAATTACTGCAGGTGTTTCTTATGAATCTCATACATTCCAAGCAAATATATATGAAATCTTTCATTAAGTATTCCAATATGCCACTTCACTTGGTTGTACAGTTGGGTGGAGAAATGCTCAGAGATGCTTCATATTTTTTCTTATATTTAAGAGAAAATAGTTATATGTCTCATATCATTTCATAATTTGAAGGGTGTCCCAAAATATCTGTGATTTTCTTAGTAAACTTCTACTACAGTTTAAAATATAGCCATCTTTTTTCAATAAGAAAAAATTTCTTGTACTTACTATCATGCATAAGGTCTTTGTAAACTATATACACATTATGTCAAAATACTAAACAGGGTATTCTCCCACAGGAATTAGAAATACACTGTTATGGGAACCACACAACTATATTAATATACATATAAACAAAATATTAAACTGAAGTAATCAATATCTAAGTGTGAGAACTACATCTTTCAGCCGTGTGGGCTTAGAAATGTTAGCTTGTCTTTTTCTTACTCTCTATACTATATTCAATTCTCAATCAATTCTGTATTCTCTAAAAGTCAGTTCTTTCAATTTTTAAGTAATATTGCTCTTATTATCTCTTGCTTGAACCATATTGTTAATTTCCTTTCACAAAGAATTTATCATTCCTCTATAGGTCATTCTTCTATTATTATATTATATTATATGTATTATATTATCATTCCTCTATCCTTTTATTTTTTTAAAAAAGATTTTATTTGTTTATTTTTAGAGAGAAGGGAAGAGAGGGAGGAACAAAGGGAGAGAAACATCAATATGTGGTTGCCTCTCGCATGCACTCTACTGGTGACCTGGCCTGCAACCCAGGCATGTGCCCTGACTAGGAATCCAACCAGTGAACTTTTGGTTTGCAGGTCAGCACTCAATCCACTGAGCCACAACAGCCAGGGCTATAGGTAACAATAGCTGTCATCATGGTGTTATTACTCTGAGTCAAAAATGTTTTCTTAGTTTTTTTATGGCCAACAGAATAAAGTAAAATATGTAACAGATAATAATCTAATCCAAATCACTTCCTCCTATTATGTCTGCCTAATTGCAATAAACTCTTCACTTGCATTTACACAGGTAAGCACTGTACTCTCTCCTCTTAGGTCCTGACCACTTATGCCTTGGCCATATACCTTTAACTTGGACCACTTCATCCACAACACCACAATGCAGCACATCCTTATTGATCCAATTCATACTCAACTTTATGCTTTAAGCTTTTCCTTTTACTTTAGCAGACAAGTAAAGCTATTTTCTACACTGTATTTAATATACAGAATTTATCAAATTATGTCATGTATTCACTATCTGCATATATGTCTTATATCACTATAGCAAGCTGTAAACTCCTCAAGCATAGAACACATTTCATTTATTCTTGCATCCTTGCCCAGCACAGTTCTTGATAGGCAATTGTGGAATGTTTGATTTAGTTGAATTATTTAATGACATATGAAAAGTCCAAACTATCACAGAGTCTGTAATAGTTTCTCCTCACCCATGTCCATTCCACTTTATTAAAGGTGACTTAGTTCTCTCACCAGAACTTAGGGAATCTTTCTTGGTTCTACATGCTATTTTCCCCTGAAATCACTCACTCCGTCTAACTGAAGTCTGCTTCATATCTTTTACCTCAGGAAACCCTCCACCACTTCACAATCTGTTTGAACTTGTTTCTTTGCATTTGCATATCTTTCCCAAAATTTCCATGGGAGCTTCAGACATCATTCAAAAAGCCCTCCTTGGTTCATCTTTGCCAATCTTTCTTTCTCATCTCTTCACACACAAACATGCACAATTATAGGACTAGGAAGTTAAAGCTAGCCCATTTACTACCTTTGCTATTGTGGAGCTGTAAAGCAAAACTCTGTTTTTTTTCTTCCTCTGTAGGGAAAAACTCAGTTCATTAGTGTGTGTTTCTTTATCCTGTGTACCTTCTCTAACTTCACAGAAAACACTCTGCTTCTGATACTTCTGGTCACCAGCCCTGTGGAGGCCCACATACCCTACAACCAATAGGCAATTCTTGAACACCAGCAGCTGGGTCTCCTACAATTTGATGTAATTCTGATGCAGTTTACCTGGAGATAATGTCAGGTCCCACAGGATAAGGCTTCAGTCCCATAACACTAAGATTGACTCCCCCTTCACACACACACACACACACACACCCAAACACCCTTCATACACCAGTCTCAAGCCCATATTTGCACTCATGCTTCAGACCAACGGGCTTCCTCAGGTTTAATTAATTTGTCAAGACTCATAGAACTCAAGGAAAGAATTACTTACATTTGCCAATTTATTGATGGGTATGATAAGGATACAGATGAACAGCCAGATGAAGAGAGGCACAGGGCGAGGTCTGGCAGTGTCTGCCCTGAGTACATGACCTCTGCTCCTGAGGAGTTGGGGGGCATCACCCTTCCATCAGCCCTGTACTATTGGGATTGTATGGAGGCTCCCTCGTGTGGTATGATCAATTATTAACTCCCTTTCTAGCCCTTCTCCCCTCTCTGAATGATGGTGGAAGGGGTAGAGCTGAACATTTCAAGTTTCTAACCATGTCTTGGCCTTTTTGGTAGCCAGACCCCATCAAGGAGCCACCCAGGAACCCACTTGAAGTCATTTCTTTAGCACAAAAGATCTTCCTAGTGCTCTTACCATTTAGAAATTTACAAGGGTTTAGGAACCTGTGTCAGGGACTGGGTCAAAGACCAACTCTTAGAATAAGAGACACTGTTAGTACTCTTATCACTTAGGTGATTATAAGGATTTTAGAAACTCTATGCCAGGAACTGGGGTAGAGACCAATATATATTATTTTCTATTATCTTATAGGTATGGACTATCCCATTTTCCTGGCTAGATATTTTAAATGTAAATATAGTTTTCTTAATGGCTAGCAATAAGATTTAGGAAAACATATCATGATTCTTAATTTTACTTAGAGGCAAAGTGAGAAATAAGTTTCAAAGAAAACAAATAATTTTGAGAGAAGTAATCAAGAGAAAATATTGTTTCATTTTCTATCACCATGCATCACTGCCCCCTCCTCATGTTTTCCCATGTTAGAAATTCTTATCTGTTTTGCTCACATTTTGCCTCTGTGATCTTTAATATTTCCTTGCTTGGTTAAAAATATATTTCATTTCCTTCCTTTTCAGTATGTAAATATCTCTCCAATAAAAGCATCTTGTTCAAGTGAAGGTTTAAAAGATGTCACCTCTGCCTAAGCTGATGCCTTGCAGGCTTCCTATTCTGGTTCATTACTAGAGAAAAAGTACAGGAAGTTGGAGGGAGGTTATATATCCAGTGTGCAATGAAGAAATAAGCCAATTTAAGAGCAAATCCCCAAGGTCATGCACAAAGTGAATTTCTGAACTATAAATGAAAGAATCTTCTAAAGTAATTTTGATAATTTCTAACCCAAATAGAAAGAATATTTTGCATTACATGTCATTTTCATTGTTTTTACCTCTATTTCTGGATTTGCCCGATCATTAGATGGGCATTTTTACAAGTGGCCATATGGTTCCATAGAGCTATGTAAATGGCTAGGGAACTTGTTCAGTAGTAACTATGCCTAGACCAAATATTTGTGTGCCACCTATAAATAGAATGATGTGAACAAAAGTGGCATAAAACTGTAGGATAAAACTCAGCGTAGTAATTTGTGGATCCTGTTGTAACTGAGTAAACAGAAGAGCAGAGAAATCAAAAGCTGTAACTGGCGGGAGACAAGTAATAAGGTCAAAGCATTTAAGAAAATCATAATTGACCAAGAAACATTCAGATAAGAAAAGTGAAAATGCAGAGAAAGTGAAAAAGGGAGGGTGGAGAGAAAGAAAGATGGGGAATGGGGGGAGAAGGGTGAAGGGGGCAGGGAGGGAGAGAGATCAGTACCTAGTTAGGACAAATTTGTCCAAAATACAGGGTAAGAAAGGTGGAATGGAGTGAAAAATCAAAGGAAAGACTAAGCAAAGACAGGGAATCTTAAATCAAGCAAAATTTTATTTTGTAGTTGAAATGTAGGGACTAGGAAGAGAAAAAACAAAGTACAAAGATGAAGTAGAAAAACAATATCCACTGGAAGAGGGAAGAAAATATAAATGAAAAAATATTCCCACTTGTGATAAGATGGTGGAGAAAATAAATGTGGGTTCTGTAACATCAAATTAAGTGGGGAATGTCATTTCTTAATGACTCCTTGACATTCAGTAAAATTGAAGAAGACAAGGTTAAAAGCAACAGCTGAGAATTGGAACATTAAAAAAACTGAAAGAAAATAAATATAACTTCTGGTTGGTTTTTAATACATAGTAACAAGAGAGGTAAAATAAAAACAATTCCATTAAATAGGAGAAAGAGAAAAGTATAATGGAAGAACAGGAAGGTGATCAAACTTTGAAACCTCAATACTAAGACTAGAAATAAATGTTTGGAAAATTTTCGAATTTTAGGAGATACTTTGCACAAACATATGTATAATGAGATTTTTAATAAATGCCAACACAGAGAAGCAAGACAAAACAACAGTATTGGGAGAACATTGGGCTTATTCTAAAGGAGAGAATGAAAGCCTTAAACACCTGAAGAAATAGACATAAAAAAGAACGTAACAGGACACAAATGCAGTCTGAAGACAAGATATCTGTAAAGTATACATTATTTGTAACAGCTGCTTTACAATGTTCCATGTCAATAACTCCAGAGTGGCAGCAATCTGAAAATACCGTTCCTTTGGGATAGTTTAATGAGGCATAGGAAAACAGAAATACTGAGGTTTGCAATTATGTCTGATTTGGCCTGGCCACACAGCCTTGGGCTGAGGATGGATGGCACAGCAAACATTACAGAAAGAGAAACAAGAGGATGTGGCAAAGAAAATAATAATTAGGCACATGTAAGCTGAGTGAGAAAGAGCAAAGATAACATTTCAATAGTTGGCAATTTTGTATCCTAGCCACTAAGTAATGGCTAAAATCTTCTATTGAAATTCTGCCCTGCACTACTTTCTTCACTGCTAGCAAAACCATTCATCAGTTCTTTCATGCTGGTTCAATTAAATCCTATAGTGCTCCGAGGCAATGTACCATCGGCTCCGGTAAAGAATTTCAATTCTGTAAACAGGCCTGTAAATATGCTACTGTGGATAAATTGGCCATCAGGGTGATAGAGAGTAGCAAACGAAAATGTGTGATTACAGCTAGTTTTAATGCTAGAAAGCTGCTGAGCCATTACTGTGAGCAAGAACAATGTTTTTTTCTCCTCTGCTTATCTAGCAGTTCTCTCTTTCCATATTTGCTATCTCCAGGCAAATGCTCTTTGTCTGATTCATATTTCTCTGTTAGTTACTTTCACAATAACCCTGACCTAAATTTTTTTAGAACTAAAATCTAACTTACCCCTCAAGCCCACTTTTCACTGTGTATCATTTTCATCATATCTCATCCTTCTCGGCCTTCCAGTCTGAGGGCCGAAGGAAAATAGTCTGGTTTTCTTGTTTTGTTTTAAGCCTTCACGTTAACCTACCACATGAAGGAGCCATGTGTCAGGGACTGGGTCAAATACCAGAACAAGGGGTGCTCCCAGTATTTTTATCACGTAGGTAATTTTAAGGGTTTTAGGAATGCTACGCCAGGAACTTAACTACCTTCATTTTTGACCTTTTCTACTTTTATTCCCTTGTTTTTATATAATACTTGCACAAGAGACCTTACACTATAAAAAGAAATGCATGATTTAAAGTTTTTAGCTAAAATACATTGAGAAATCACACTGGTTGTTGAAGAAAACATCTTAAAAATAGTAATATTGTTTTAGAGGAAAAAAGTTTTACTTTGTTCTATAAAAAGCTCTTTCCTCTATGATATTAGTAATCTCAAACACTAATATATTGTGATCTCAAAAACTAATACACATAGTGATCTCAAAAAAAGTATTAAGAAACTTTTTATTAAGAAAGGGAAAAGTTGTGCACAGAGATTTCTGGTACTAATTTATAAGTGTCAAAACAATGGAATTTCTTCTGCCAAAGCAAAACAGATGCGGGAGCCCTGACCAGTGTGACTCAGTTGGTTGTGTGACTTCTGCAAAGCCAAAGGCCACCAGTTTGATTCCTGGTCAGGGCACATGCCTGGGTCGCAGGTTTGGCATGCAACAGGCAACTGTTAGATGTTTCTCTCTCACATTGCTTAATATATCCTGAACTTTAGATTTTTTCTTTCACAGATTTATTTTCCCAACACAAAATTCATGTAAAACTGTATTTTGTGTTGAATATTGTAGGTAAAACCTGTAAACCAGAGGATTTCCATTAACTTCTGTAGCCACTTACCAGTCAGCAGCCTCTTGTTGCTACTTCGTTTAATCTTAGAAATCACAATTCTGCTCACCTAAAGCTCCTCCTGCCATCATTGCATTATTCTTTCAATTGTATTCCAACAGATGGGGAGAGGAGAATCAACTTCTGATCCATTTTGCTTCAAAGTAAATATATTTGTAAAGAGTTGCGTTAATAGTGCCCTTTAATCTAAAATCAGCCTTTTTAATGGTAAATTTCACTTTTGAAGAAAGAATGAAAGGTGCATTTGGGTCACAGATTTATTTTGCAGAGAGGCATTTGGAAGACTTAGTTGAAAAATATGTGAATATCTTCCTTTTAAACAAAAGACATCAACATGGAAATGTTTTAAAGCAAAACAACTCCTGAAATAGATGAAGTGATTTTGAGGTTATTGAATGGTAACACAGACTGACACATGTTCCCTTTTTCTGATAGTCAGTGTCTAGGATTTTAATATACTTCCTAGATCTGTGTATTTTTTTAAAGATTTTATTTATTTTTTTAGAGAGAGGGGAAGGGAGGGAGAGAGAGGGGGAGAAAAACATCAATGTGTGGTTGCCTCTGGCATGGCCCTCACTGGGAATCTGGCCCTCAACCTATGCATGTGCCCTGACTGGGAATTGAACTGGTGACCCTTTGGTCCACAGCCCATGCTCAATCCACTGAGTTATACCAATCAGGGCCAGACATGTGTTTTTTAATACAGAATGTCATACAATATACTGTAATGGTGAAGTTATTGGGTATAGATTTGCCAAATTTGAATTGAAATCACAGCTGTGCCATTATTGGATATACAGATGGTAATTTAATAATTGATGAAAGATTGTTTAACAAGGGCTAGTATTCTTTCTAAACTTTGGTTATTTACTAATCCCCTGACCCTCACTTACTTCCTTTGTAGAATTAAGGATAATGGTAATAAATAACTCACTGGGTTTTGAGAAGCATAAGTATCATAGTACATGAAAAAAATCTTACTACAAAACCACTAAGTACTACTACTACTAATAATAAATCACATCCATAATCCATTGTCTTCCCTTGCAACATCTTTCACGGCAAAGAGTTTGTTTGCTCTCATCATTTTGTGATATTAATGCCGTCTTCTATATGAAAATTCCAAATAATGTTCTGATAGTCTACATCTGAGGTTGGAAAACTATAAACCATGGGCCAAATCTGATTTTCAGCCTGATTTTGTAAACCAACTTTTATTCTGACACAGCCGTGCCCATTGGTTTTCCTGTTGTCGGAGGCTGCTTTCCCATGGCATAGATAGCACTGAGCAGTTGCAACAGAAACCATTTGGCCCACAAAGCTTAGAATACTTGCTATCTGGCCCTTTACAGGAAAGTTTGCCAATATCTGGTCTATGTCGTGCTAAACATTAGGATTTTTTAAGCTCAGTAATTTTATGTAAATTTTAGAGTATATTCTAAGGTTTATTATTGAAAGATTTTTCTTGTCTCCAAGGATGTCATTGGGCCCAAACATAATATGCCCCAAACAGATATCTGGATAGATTCCCCCAATCCAGTTTTTCTCTCTTGGCTAATAGCACCAAATTTCTTAAAGAAAATTTTGATTTGTACCTTTTTCTCCCACTCCCACCCCATCTAATCTACCATCATGTTTTATAGTAAGTAATTCTAAAATATCTCCCCACACTCTTTAGATTACTGACCCCATTCTATTCCAAGCCATATCTAATACTTTTATAAAGTTACTGTAATAAGCTAGTACACATTTAATGAATTTAAAAAATATAAAGTTATCATCATATAATTTCAAAGATCGGAAATCCAAACTGGGTTTCACCAGGCTAAAATCAAGGTTTTGGCAGCTGGGTTCCCTTCTGGAAGCTCTAGGAAATAACCCATTTTCTTGATCTGTCCAGTTTCCAGAGGCCCCCTTGTCTCTTCAAAGCCAGGAATGGCCACTTGAATGCTTCTCATGAAAGTCCCATCTCTCTGGCTCTGACTCTACTGCCTCCCTCTTCCCCATAATGGACAACATAGGACCCTGGAGAACCCAGGATAAACTCTTAATCTTGAATTTAAATTTAGCAACTAAATCTTATTTTATCTGCAACCTTATTCTATCATACTTTCCTATGTAATATAAAACATGTGTTATATATTTAAAAACTTGCTAAGAGGGTAGATCTTATGTTAATTGTTCTTATCACAAAAATAAATGGAAAGATGGAAGAACGTTTTTGGAGATGATGGATAGTTTTATGACATAGATTGTGATGATAGTTTCATGGGTCTATACTTATCTCCAAATTCATCAAGTCAAATACATTAGTTATGTATGTCAAAAACTTTTAATAAAATAAAAAAGATCACAAAGTGTTAACATATAAACCAGTTATTCTACTGTTAGGTATATACCCAAGAGAAATAAAAACATAAGTCAAATCAAAAACTTGTTGGGAAAAAAAAAACTTGTATGCAAATAGTCATTGCATCACTGTTTCTAACAGCCATGAGTCAAAGCAACTTAAATGTTTATTGACTAATGAATTAATTTAAAAATATAGTATATTCTTACCTGGAGTAATATTCAGCAATAAAAAACAAATGAAGTAAACAACCTCATTTGTTGCCCATGAAAACTCATGAGTCCTGTGCATATGAGCTCAATTGTCAAATGGAAAATAAAGTGAATGAATTTTCAATTAGTAAACAGCAAATAAAGAAATTAAAACAACAGTTAAAATATGAGGAAATGAATACAGGCAGAAGGGTATTATGTGTATGATGTGTAGGAGTTGGAATCTCTCCTATATACTACTCAGCCCTTTTCTTGAGTCCTGCAACAAATTTGAAAAACACATTAGTAAAGCTAGTATTCTTAGTGATGACTTACAATAAAATTTGGTAGTGGCCTATAATGGTTTAACCAAAAGCCTCTCCCTGGAATTAAATCAAAATGTCTTCATCTATAAAAAGGGCTTTCAAATAATGATAAACAAGAGCAGAGTTGAAACAAATGTCCTGCAATACAGCAGGGGGGTAAGTCACCATTTAAAAAACACCACCTCAAAATGCTGAGAGGTGCAAATACACATAGCAATTAAATGATAATTGATCACATGTCTGTCCTTGAAACACATCATTTGTCAAGCAAACAAGGGCTCTCCATGCTTCTTCATCTCTGAGCTACTGGAGCACTGTGAAGTCTTCACTTGTGTGAGAAACTTCAAGTCTAGATAGTTTATGAGAAAGGAGAATAAAATGAGGTTGGGCATGCTGCGCAGTGAGTGGAACATAAATGTAATAGAAAAAGACTAATGTGAGTATTACAATGATTTCAGAGGGGACATAATAACAAAATAGGAAAAATGAACATGGCAATGTTTATCACACACAGTCATCTGTTGTGCTAAATGTGACAATATTGATCATCCCAGTGAGTGTGACTAAATGACCGGTGTCACCGCAGGGAAAGTTATTGTTTCAATGACAACTTTGCATTGTCTATAGCAAACACTCAGCTTTCTGAGGTTTGCTTTTAAGGGAGCTGTAATCTGTAGATAGCATTCCTTGTCCTTAGACATACAACTCTGCGTTATCAGGCAGTGGTTCAATTACTTCCCTCTTCTACTGTGGAAGAGGTTAGTTTTTCCTCCATTTATACATTCTTTTTCATATTCCTGATCTGTAAACACATCTGTTCTTTACGTTCTCTTTTAAACCCATTGTGACATTTTCCTGGTTTCTTTACTAAGAATGAAATAGTGCAGCTAGCACATATTCATATTTACATCTGTATGGGAATCATAATTTTACCTTTTTTGAAAATTATCTCAACACTGATATCACAATTAAACATACAAAACCATCACGGGAATACCAAATCTAGTTTTTTCTTTCTCAAAACATTTCTTCTCTCCTCTGATCTTTCAGCTGTTGGGGAAGACAACATACATTAAGGAGATTATTTGATTCAGATGATTGCAATAGGGAAAGTATTCTTTAAAGAGAAAAAAACTGAAAGAAAAGGAAAGGAACCTGGGGTTTTATAGAGGTCAGTTAACAATGCAGTAATTGAAATTTTATTTACATAAAGTAAGAGTAGGGAACACTATGTAGTATAGTGGCCATAGATGTAAACATTGATAAAAAAATTTAAAAAAAGGAATCATAGAAGCCAGGTCCAGGTAAAGAGCAGGAAGGAGATGTGATCCGTAAACAATAAGCAGGCTGTCTGAGGCCACCAGCAGTGTTTATTTCTTAATCTAGGTGACATTGTGAGTAGTCTTTACTTCTATATATGTATTCATAATCTTCTATGAATAAGTCAGGGTTCACAAAAGTTAACTTCATTTTAAACTATTGGTGATCAATTTTACTAGCACCATGTATGGAATAGTCCATCATTAACTCAATGATCTGTAATGCCATTCAAAGAACTACCCCACATCAATAGATGTATGACAATTCTATAGAAAAATGACAAAATACAGAAACAAAACAGTCATTTCATAGAAATGGAAAAATAAATGCCCCCAATATTATGTATATTAAAGTAATTTAAGTTTGGTAAAATCTGACATTCATTTTTAAAAGACTATTTATAGAGCAGTTTTAAACTCACATCAATAGCAAAAAAAAAAAAGTACAGAGATTTTCCATATACCTCCTGCCTCCTCCACTATCAACATCCCACACCAGAGTGGTACATGCGCTACAGTTGACGAATCTGCACTAACACTGCAGAATAGCCCAAATTCCATAGTTCGCACTATGGTTTACTCTCGGTATGGTACATTCTACCAGTTTAGGCAAATGTATAGTGACATATCTATCACTATAATAACCATACAGAATACTTTTATTTCCCTAAAAATCCTCTGTGCTTCATCTATTCATCCCTCCCCCCAACTCCCACTCCATCCCTAGAAAACAACTGTCTCCATAGTTTTGTCTTTCCCAGAATGTCATATAGTCAGAAAAATAGAGCATATATACTTTTCATATTGGTTTCTTTTACTTAGTAATATGCATTTAAGTTTACTCCATATGTTTTCATGGCTTGATAGCCAATTTGTTTTCAGCACTGAATAATATTCCTGTTTATGTTTCTACTCATCCACTGAAGAACATCTTATTTCCTTCCAAGTTGGCAATTATGGACAAAGCTGTTACATCTATAGCAGTTTTTATGTGGACATTAGTTTCTAATTCTTTTGGGTAAACAGCAAGGAGCATGATTTTTGGATCTTATGATAAGAGTATGTAAGAAACCACTAAACTCTTAGCTAAAGTGGCTGCACCATTCATTGTGCATTACCAGCAGCATGAAATGAGAGTTCTCTACATCCTTGGCAGCATTTGGTGTCAGTGCTCTGGATTTTGACAATTCTAAATAGGTGTGTAGTTATATCTTGTTTTTTAATTTGCTCATCCCTGATGACATATAATGTGGAGTATCTTTTTATGTGCTTATCTGGTGTCTGAATATATTCTGTAACATTAATCCCATGTGATGTATCTATTGAATCATACAGCAAATATAAAGCAAAGGTAAATGTTAAAATCAGTTCATGAATTAAAAACAGAACTAAGATGCTTGCTGTATTAGGTTATAAGCATTGTGGGGTTTTTCAGGTTCCCTTGCCCCTCTTCTTCTTGATGATGGCACCTCACCATTTTCAGATTTAGACAATACCACACAATATTGCACTTCTAGAGTAGCCACCAGATAGTGTAAATCAGAAGTTCAGTCATTAGTGGACCTTTGCCAATGAAAAGCGAGGGACAGAAGAGGACTAGATAGATTGTCTCTCTCTGTTCTGGAGAAGGTTCTGACATACTGTTTCTCCTTCCCTGGAACAGCCAACATGTCAGACTAACACACCCAATGATCAATCACCTCTTTGTGGCTCATTGTGACTCATTGCTTTTATGGTGTTTTGTTGTTTTGTATCTTACTTTGTTTCTCTTCCTTTTTATTTGCCACTCTAAATATGGTAGGCTTTCACCTTGCAAAAGGAGAACTATCTCAAGTTTTTCTGAAAGACCAAAGTACCTCTTCTCCCCACTTCTATTTAACATCATGTTGGAAGCCCTAGTACATGCAGTAAGAACAGAAAAATATTTAAAGATTGGGTTGTTTAAAAAGCTATCATAATTTGCAGTAGATATGACTGCCTATGTACAAGGTAAAAGATACAAAAGAACAAAAACATAAATAATTTGAACAAACAGAAGAGTTTAATAACATCACCCATTAAAAGATGAACATATAATATTCAGTTATATTTCTCCATTCCAGTAATAAAAGTTTAGAATAGCAATAAAAATAAAATATAGTTTAGAATAGCAATAAAATTGTTTTCTTGGAATAAATCTGGTAAATGTTCTTAATAGAAAAATTATAAAATTGTGTGAATGAATGATCTTATTACTAATGTCATCCAAATGAATTTAATTAAAAATATGATTGACTTTAATAAAATCTAAATAAATGAAGAGATATAGCATGTTTATAAAAAAGTTATATATCATACATATATGTATATCTCAGTCTATAAATACAACACAATTCTAATCAAAATGCCCTGTTTTCTTCAAAACTGACTAGTTGATTCTCAATTTAATATAGAAGTTAATATAGAAGGGTATTGAAGAAAAATAAAAATGCGAAAGTAAACTTTTTATAATCCTAAGATTTAACATCATAATAAGAAAGGCAGTCTGATGGAAGAAAGAACCAGAAATTTGTTCACAAATTTATGGAAAATGATGGGCTATTTAGTATACTATAAGGACAATTTGTGATTCATAATTAAAGCATGAAATTAGATTCTTCTGATATGACACAAAAAAGTTAACTGCAAATTGAATACTTTAAAAATAAAGGTAAACTTGCAAAAACATTCAAAGAAAAATAGTGAATATATTTATAACCAAGAAACAGAAAAATACTTCTTAAAGACAATGTATGTATAAATAATAGAGAAAATGACTGGTAAAATCAAATATACTAAACTTTTAGTTCATCTAAAATGCCATAAAGAGGTTGAAAAGATAAGCCACAAATAAGCAGGAAATAAAGGCAGCATGTACAATGGATAAATGTCTTGTATTCAGGACAAATATAAATCTGAAGGCAAAAATACAAGGACCTTTGTAGAGCACTGGAAGAGAAAGAATATGCCATTTCATGGAAGAAAAAAAATAAATGGTCAAAAAGAATTTGAAGAGAGGTAAAAAGCTCCTCAGAGAAATGCAAATGAAACTTATAATCACTGTACATATAATTTTGAGGTTATGAAATTGTTTTGTCTGAAAATATAAAAAAGTCAAGAAATGATGGTAACTATTTGGGAATGGGAACTCTCATGCATTGCTGGAGGAAGTGTACATTGAAGTCTTTTTGAAAAAAAGATTTAACGTTATTTGATAAAGTCAAATCAGTCTATTTGCTACCATTTTATTCCTAGATATTTTCCTTCCAGAGATTCTCACTCTTGTACACCAGAAAATCTGTGTGAAATATGATATCCTGTACAGCACACAGACGAGGGCCAGGACCTGTCTTACCCAGGTTTAAAGGCAGGAATACATCCCATGATCATAACCTTCTTTTGACGTTTTTACCAATTCTGATTAGTTGATCAATCTATATATTGGTAAACAATCTATATTTTCTCCAGACCTTTGGGCCTTTCCTTACTTCTTGGTAATACTTCTATCAGACGCTGAAATCCTGTGTCTAACTCCAATTTTCAGGACTTGTGTCCTAATATCTGTTGACGGATCTTTCTTGAAATGAGCTTACCAAACCTCATTGGTCATGGAATTTCCATAGTCTTTGTCTACCAGCCTATAAATATGCCTAGAGTTTTCTTGAGATTTATTAATTATAATCACTGCTTACCAAGTGTTACCTGTCTCCATAGTCTCTATAGTGTTCTCTGTTTCAGATGGAACTGGGACCCCATGTTAGAGATTCCATTTAAGATTTCATTCAGTCTCATTCTGCTGTATTCTACTATGGGTTATGCAGGTTTGCCTAATAAATGGAATACATTTTATCTACTAGCATATCCCTTGTAAGACAAAATACTGTGTACATTCCATATAACTATGTCATATTTACATGAACAATGCATTAGGTTTCAGTTGGTAGTAATGAGCCTCATGACATTGTTCAAACTACATTTTGTTGTAAGACTCCTTAGAAGCATAATTGTAATCAGTTAGGGGTAAGCTTAACCAGATCTTCTAGAAAAAAATTCTAATTTCTCCTTATTACATGGTAATATTTTATCAGTATAGTAATTCTTGTTCTTTTCTCAAAGTTTAAGACATAATGCTTGAATTGCTAAATATTACACATTTTTAGACAACTGGTTCATATTCAAAAGGTTTTATTCCAGAAATGATTCTTTCTCTCTAAATTGATTGGCACGCAACTAGATTGAATGGAATGTAAAACTACTGATATTGCCAGAGTACTCATTTACTGACAATCTCAAATATGTGTGTGTCTAAGTGTGTGAATTTGAGATTGTCAGTTAGTCAGAGAGAGGTGGTGAGAGAGGATGTTTACAAATCAGAATCTAACAGAAAGACTTATTGCAGTTATGTGTAAATTAGTTGCATTGCTGGGATTAAGTGCAAAATGAAAAGCAATACCTAGGATAGCATTCTTTATGTTCTTATGATGAAAGTCTATGCTTTTTTATGGCTTGAATTTATGCAGTCCATTCTTATATTTTAATACACCTCTTAAAATGATGGTGAATAAAAATGCTTTTTCTAACTTAGTCATAACTTTTCACTATTTGTTAAATCTAGAATAATATATACCAATATGTCTCTGTAATATATAAGTAGGAAATAGTAAACTATTTTGCTATTTTTATACTACCATAAGCATAATTACTTTTTCATATTCTTTTCCTAATACATATAAATGATCACACTAATATAATTAAAATTGTATCTAAATGCTTTAAATAATATATTAACATGTAGTAAAAAGTTGAACTATTGACAAATTTCTTGAGCAGTGATAGTTATTTCACATAAGTTTTATGTGTCTTCAGTAGAAAATCTGAATTAATTTACCAGGAAATAGTGAGTATGATGGCTATTATACATATTCACACTTCAACTCCAATGTTTCACCATTGCTGGGATTACAAAAAAAATAGGTATAGTTATACTTTAAGCATGGATTTTAAATATAACATTGAGGTTTTGAGATTCTGCAAGCAAAAGTAGGTACAATTTAGATTTCTTTCCATAGCCAGAGTCATTATATTAATAAGCATAGCTACTATGCAGTAAACTCTTTTCAAGTTCTAACTACTTAATAATAAATGATAATAGCAACATTTATTCAGAGTATACTATAACAAAAACTGTGCTAAGTACAGGTTCTCATAATTGTCATAATCTTAATTTCACAGTTGAAATTGTTTTAAAGTTTAGGCAGCTGACCCTCTGAAAGTTTCAACAAATTTCTTAGGGTTAAGGGAAAGTAGAGGGCAGAACCAGGATCCAGAAGCCAGAAAAGTTTATCTATTCCAAATCATTTGCATTTTCAATAGCTACACCAAACTAATTTTTAATATTGCCCTGATTTTAATGATCATTCTTATATGAGCTAGAGCAGGGCCCCCAGCACCTGGGCCATGGACTGGTAATGGGTCCAGGCGACTTAGGAACCAGGCCACACAGCAGGAGGTGAGCTTGAATGTAATGTGCTTGAGTCATCCCAAAACCATCCCCCAACCTGGTCCTTGGAAAAATTGTCTTCCACAAAACTGGTCCCTGGTGCCAAAAAGGTTGGGGACCACTGAGCTAGAGTTTTTTCAGGGAAGAAGAGTTCCTAAGGGTAATGTAGAAGAATAAATATATGAGTATATAGGAATTATATTCTACAGAGTAATGAGAATGACTGGGAAAAAAGTTCTAAAGGGGATAGAAGGTGGTCAGATAAATGTCACCTGTCACCAACAGGGATCATGAGGAATTCTAGTGAACACTGTTACCTCTCTCCTTGCAGTAGGCCTGAAGTGGTTATGAGTCAGAAAGATAATTGAGAAAAAAATCTAAATGTAAATTAAGTATAAATAAATTTGATTCTACAAATGGAATCCACAAGGACAAACTGAGCCCTATAAAGACAATCTGGAGTCCAGGTCTGTCAGTGCTTTAATTCTATCAGTGCAACTGAGCAGAAGGCCATGTCCATCAGCACAGCTGCAAAACACCTGGCCGGGGCTCAGAGAAAGCACAGGGCTGCAGGGCTACCGGGCAAGAGCTGGCAGGGGCTGGAGGACCGGACCTTGGATTGCTGCCAGCTTTCATTGAGATGATTCAACAAACCAGCCACAGCATTATGAACTGCGCTGGTACCTGGCACTCTTCATTTCTGCCTTCCAAATCTCACACAAATTTCCCTTGTGATCAAGCAACCTATGAAGGAGGAAATTCTGGGGAACATTTTCAGCTCACGTAAGATAATGAAAAACCATTGCATTGCATACAGTATTTCAGATCTAAATTTTGCAAGTAGGCAATGCAAAGACTATTTGAAAGACTATAATATTTTTGAAGTCTATAGATATTAATATGATTCCAGGTAAAGTTACCATGGCATTTTTCAAGGTACATACACCATATTTCAAAATACTATAACTTCCACTTAGTAATAGTATGTGGCTTAAGTGACCCTCCAATAAAATATAACTAGATTCTGCCTATATTCTTACCTTTAATTACATTTCCAGGTTCGCTAGAAATAAAGAAATCTCCAAGGACCTAAAAACAGAAGCAAACAACAGCAGGTTGAAATTGAAGCAGAGAGCTGTGAACAGTTGGTACAAGCAAAGCAGGTATATTTCCCAGAGATACACAGCAACACATCCTTATGGAATTTAAGTGTAAAGCAGAGTCAGAAAGGCAAGTCCGAGAATTTCACATTCTTGATCCCTTGTGACAAGAGAAATTGGTTCCAGGATGGTGGCATCCAAGGGAATAGGCGAAATCCACTATAAATCCTGTTTGGCAGAAAAAGTACCCACCACAGGCCTTGGTATACCACAGAATAATTTAAGGAAAATATAATTTAACAATAAAAGACCTTTGAAAAGAAAAAAGAGAAAATCCACTATGAAATAGGAAAGAAAGCAAAATAAATAAATGTAGATCTCAGATACTGAAATTATTAATTATAAAATATAAAATACTAATGTATAAAAAGCATAAAGAAATATATATGGATTAAATGTGGAATAAACAAGAACAATGAAAAGATGTTTATTTTAAGAGAAAATTAAGTATAGCTTCTAAAAATGAAAAATGCACAAATTAAAGTCTTCACAGGTGGTTAAACAACAGACTAAAATCAGGTAAAGAAAAAATAATACGGCCCTGGTCAGGTGTCTCAGTTGGTTGGAACATCATTCCATAACTGAAAGGTTGTGGGTTCAATTATCTGTCAGGGTATATATATGCCTGGGTTGTGGGTTCAATATCAGGTCTGGGCATGTACAGGAAGGCAACTGATCGAAGCTTGTCTCTCACATTGATGTTTTTCTCTCTCCCTTCCTCTCTCCCTTCTTCTCTCTCTAAAAACAATAAAAAAATGTCTGCAGGTGAGAGTGAAAAAAAAGAAAAAGAAAAAAAAGAAACAATAGTATACAGGAAAATAGACATGCAGAAATTATTCAAATGCCCTATAAGGAGGCAAAGATATGGAAACATGAAAAAGCAAAAAGGTTAAGAAACATGGGGATACAATGAGCTCTAACATTTATTTAATCTGAATTCCAGAAAAAAAAAGAATACTGATATTAGAAAAACAGTAATATGTGCAGAGATAATAGATGATAATTTTCCACATATGATAAAAGATCAGTCTCTTTCACAGCTATAGACAGAAGAGTTTACAGCAACAAAAGAAAATTTTTTAAAAAATGAGAGAGCCCAAGGACTGTGATAATGGAGCACTAGGGACCAAGGACATCTGCTTTGATGTCGTTTAAGTTTGAAAACTCCAAGTGGCTGTGAGCTAGTAGTGGGAGAAGAGCCCCAGCACAGAGAGAGGGACACTGCCTCCTGTTTGATGATCCTTTCCAACATGCCACATTCCATAAAGGTTTAGAAAAAGGCATCATGCTATGTAGAATCTTTCTTTTTTTCCTTTTTATTTTTCCCACTCAACATTCTGAGACTTATCTGTGTTGTTGGCTACAGCTGTCGTTTGTTTTTCACTCTTTATAGTGTCTCCCATGGTGAATATACCCCAACAGATAGTTTCCATGGTATTATCCTCTCTATAGAAATTAGTTTTAGTTTTTATTACTTTTTTTGCTATTATAAAAAACAGTAAGAAGATTCTTGCCTAAGTCTCCTGATTCAGAATATACAGTGTGTCTAGGATGCCTTTCTAAAACTGGCACCACTAGGTCTAAGGACAAAAGTCTCTCTCTTTTTTTTTTTTAGGATTTTATTTATTTATTTTTAGAGATGGAAGGGAGGGATGGAAAGAGAGGGAGAAACATCAATGTGCGGTTGCTGGGGGCCACAGCCTGCAACCTAGGCATGTGCCCTGACTGGGAATCGAAACTGTGATGCCTGGTTCGCAGCCCGCGCTCAATCCACTGAACTACACCAGCCAGGGCGACAAAAGTCTCTTCAAATTTACACTGTTATTGTTTATTCTATTAGTTTTATCAATTTCTTTTTTTCCTTTTTCTTCCTCTGCACAGCCTACCCTTCTCACCCACAATCAATCCTCTCTCCACTGTGCATGTTCATGAGTCATTCATTCATACATGTTCTTTGACTAGTCCCTTCCCCTGCCTTACACCATTCTAGCCTTCCCACCTCTCCTCCTACAGTTCAGTCTGTTCCATGTTTCTACATCTCTGGTTCTATTTTTCTTGTTAGTTTATTTTGTTCATTGGATTACAGTTATAAGTGAGGTTATATGGTATTTGTCTTTTACTGACTGGCGTATTTCACTCAGCATAATATTCTCCAGTTCCATCCATGCTGTTGTGAAAGGTAAGAATTCCTTCTCTTTCCACTGCATAGTATTCCATTTTTCAATCCACTCATCTGCTGATGGGCAGGCACGTGGGCTATTTCCAGCACTTGGCTATTATAAGGGCACTGTTATTGACATAGGGGTACAGAAGTTCTTTTCAATTGGTGTTTCGGGATTCTTAAGGCATATTCCCAGAAGTGGAATTGCTAGGTCATAACACAGTTCCATTTTTAATTTTTTGAGGAAATTTCATACTGTTTTCCACAGTGGCTGCACCAGTCTACATTCCCACCAACAATGTACTAGGGTTCCATTTTTTCCACATCCTCACCAGCACTTGTTTATTAATTTATTAATGATAGCCGTTCTGACAGGTGTGAGATGAATCACACTGTGGTTTTAATTTGCATATGTCTGATGGCTAGTAATGTTAAGTATCTTTTCATAGGTCTCTGGGCTCTCTGTATGTCTTCCTTGGAGAAGTATTTATTCAGGTACATTGCTCATTTTTTAATTGGGTTGTTGATTTTTCTGGTGTTGAGTCATATGAGTTCTGTATATATTTTGGAGAGTAAGCCCTTGTCTGATGTATCATTGGCAAATATGTTTGCCAATATATCTTTTAGGGCAAGAGAAATAAATGAAAAAATAAACAAGTTGTACTATATCAAATTTAAACAGTTTCTGTATAGCTAAAGAGGCCATCATCAAAATGGAAAGGGAACTAACTATATGAGAGAACATATTTACCAAAGATACATCAGACAAGGGCTTAATCTTCAAATTTATCATGTAATTTTAAATTACTTTCTGACATTGGAGGGTCTGTAAGACCCCAAATTTGCTAATTCAGTGAATAAGTATCGGTGATATTTGCAACAAATATGTCATTAGCTGTAGTTAAGAATCAAATTTCTAAAACATCAACTTTGATTTTAGATAAAGTAGGTTTGGATTTAATAGACTGTTATATTTTGATAACTTTCAATTATTTTATAACATCTTGAAAAATGAGTAAAATTATAAAAATGGCATTTTTTATCAATACTCCATTGTTGTCTCAAAACATGTCTTGTGATCTTAGGGTATAAATTGAAGTAGCCCATTGTGTGTATAAACCAAATCCCTATCCACTAGACAGGAGATAACACATTTTTATGGGTAATTTGGGATATAAATATATACAAACACACACACACACATACATGCATATGAGATCTGTCTGGAAAATATCTACCCATTATGAATATAACTAGAATGGTTTGCACAATATCAATGTAACCTGGCAGCCAAGGAGAGTGAACTGGAATGTGCATGCATGAACAATGACAACTTCACTGTACTAGTCAGTTGGGGCAGTAGACAATGTTGAGTGAGCATGTGTACTGTGTGGAGGTCACATTCAAAATGACTGAGTAGAGCACCAAATCTGCATGAAATTTTGTGCTAAGCTTGAACGTTCCTCCACAGGAACTATTTGGATGATTCAGAAGGCTGCAGCTATGGGCAACTAACTGGTGATTGGCAGCTTCATCACAACAATCCACCTGCCTGTGCTTCACATTTCATGCAGACTTTTTGGTGAAATCATCAAATCACCTACTTAATTCAGCCTCCCTACAGCCCAGATTTGGTGCCCAGAGACTTCTGGCTTTTCCCAAAACTAAAATCATCTTTAAAAGAAAAGATTTCAGACTATAGATGAGATTCAAGAAAATACAAAGGGCAGCTGTTGGAGACTGAGAGAACTGTGTGAGGTCCCATGGTGCCTACTTTGAAGGGGACTGAGGTGTCATTGTCCTATGTACAATGTTTCTGGTATCTTGTTCTTCTTCAATAAATGTCTCTTTTACATAGTCCATGGATGGATACCTTCTGGGCAGACCTCATATATACACATACATATTTATTAAAATGTATTCATATATAAATTGTATATATATAAAATATGCACATATAATTTTACTAAGCAAGGTGAACATTGATATCAGTGATGGAAATTTAAAGTATGCTTATATTTAAGGTGCTTATATGAGGGAGAGAATTAGAGTGACCACAGTTAAGTGATAGAGAAGTATTTTGGAAGTGATGTATAAGTTTCTTTATGTTGAGAGAAGTTTACTTTAGTGTGGTGAAATTTCAATGTCTTAGTAATTCAGGAATTTGCTGGTATGACTTGCAAATTTTTTTTCATCAAAATTGCTTCTGTGACTAGTTTGACAGGAGAAACATTGAGGTGAACATAAAATGTTTATTTTCCAGGAAAAACTACTAGCTGTGCTCCACTGAAGCTCTATTGCTTTTTCAGTAGCACATTTCCTTAATGATATCTAAGCTCAGCCATAACTTTTCAATAACTTTCTTTTTTCTTTTGTCAAGCTATTTGTTTTTTAATTGTATTTTATTGATTGTGCTATTACAATTATTAAAATTATCACTGATCTTATTCAAACCTCCAGTCTGTTCGACTGCTATAGCCTAGACTGGTAGTTTCAGCTTCTTAGATCAGGGAAGAGGAAATTGTCTGTTCTTATTCCCCTTTGCCATCTCTCATCCTTTAAAATATTGACAACAAAATGTGAGCATAGACAATGTTCTCTATATAAACGACTCCAGATTACAGGGAGAGGGGTCATAGAATCAACAATGTTGTTTAAATTTAAAGCACCAGAATAACCCAACACTTCGGAAAATTTAAGTCTTATCCTTACTATGCCAGAGACTGGAGATAAGGGTTGCCCCAACATGTCCTGCCATGTCTTTCCAGTTCTCACCACCAGCATTGTCTTTTTGTTGTTGTTGTTGTTGTTGTTGTTTAATGACCCTAACATTTAAGCAAAAGAAAATCACCATTTCCTAAAAATCCATTGGAATGTCCCCCCATCATGCACCAAGAGAGTAGGAAGGAAAAGTTGCTCCTTAAAAAACTCTGCATTTCCCCAAAAGATGCCAGACTCCTCCATAACCCCTTATCTTTCTACCAGTGACCAGTCAACTTGGAATAACAGGGAGTTTCATGAGTAGGACCATTAAAGTGTTTCATAATATAATTCTCAAAATGCAGTGGTTTCTCCGGCAGATATGGTCCTATTCATTAATTATAGAGTTAATTAGAGAGTTATGTTTGGAGCGCAAACATAACTCTCAGAAGCCTATTTAAATCATATAATTAAATATGTAGAACCAATTGATTAGGTAATTATTTAACACATAATAAAGATTGTTAAGATTCAGAATAGATGCAAACACAAAATTGATGTTTTTAGAATTCACATTAATAATATTTCATGTTGAGGCCCCGGCCAGGTAGTTCAGTTAGTTAGAGCATTGTTCTGATACACCAAAGTTGTGAGTTTGATCCCTGCTCAGAGCACATGTAAGAATCAACCAATAAATGCATAAATAAGTGGGACAAAAAAATCAATGTTCCTTTCTCTCTCTTTCTGTCTTAAATCAATAAAACAAAACAAAAATTAAATTCTTCATTTTGATAGTCACAGTAATTTTAGCTATAATTGAGATGCATGCCCCCCCCAAAAATAAAATACAACTAAAAATTGTTATAAACATGTGGAAGATAATTTTTTACATGAGTTGCATAAAAGTTAAAATTTTCAGAATCAGGTAATTTTTAGTATGGCATTAGTAGGACTTCTGGGTGAATAAACTTATATAGAACAGCATCAAATGATCTCTTTTCCCAGTACCTAATGAAATAAATGATATAGAAAAGAAATGGTAAAAAGCATCAAAAAAAGGGTCATATCATATCCATGTCATAAATTTAGGAGAGAAGACTTGAAATTAAGACAGTATTCTCATGTGATATCCAGAGTTGTATTTTTAAAATTTAACTGAATATTTCTGGCTAAATACTTTTAGTATAATTCCATATTATGAGGGGCGGATGATATAGAAGAATATATAATGATCATTTATGAATGTATTGCTTTGAACAATCTAAACTCTTAGAAGCATTCATGAAAAAACATGAGATTTTAAAATGTTTCACTAGTGCCCTAATAGAAAGAAAAAAATATTGAATGTATAAGTAGTTACACAGGGATCCATTCACAGGTGGAGACCCAGGCAATACCAAAGATCCTCAGGAACTGGGCTTCCCATTTTCCAGGGGTCTGCACTGAATAACAGCAGAACAAGGATAAAAAATACACTTCAGCTAGAAGAGTCAACTGCACTGACTGAGACAAGTGGGCCTTGGTGTGGATATTTAATGGGATCTCAGGAGATGAATCATAATCCAGCATCCATCAAAAGCCAGATTATGCCCTGGCTGGTGTGGCTCAGTGGATTGAGCACCTGCCTGCAAACCTAAGGATTGCTGGTTCTATTCCCAGTCAGGGCACATCCCTGGGTTACAGACCAGTTTCCCAGTAGGGGGCACATGAGAGGCAACCACTCATTGATGTTTCTCTCCCTTTCTTTCTCCCTCTCTTTAAAAATAAATAAATAAATAAATAAAACCTTTTTTTAAAAAGCCAGATTATGATTTCCTTCAAGTTCTCTCTTTTCTCTATACTCTCATTCTGAGGTTTTGGAAAATCTGATGATAGTAATGTCCAGCCCTTAGATTATGGAACTCACAGAGAACACAAAATTAATAATAACAACAGCAATAAACTTTGTGAAGGATGAGTAGAGAAATTCCCCCACAATTGTTCAGATTAAATAGAAAGTATATATCACACATAGGCAGTATGAAAATAATGGCATGACAATACACACTCATTCTTTTGAAAAAAATGAGAGAAAGGAAGAAATAAATATCCAATGAAAATGGTGAGCAGGGTGAATTTAAAAAATCCAGTTTGGGGAGTAAAAAGAAAATCTTCATAAGTGAGTCATATGTAGAGGTTAATTAGTAAAGCACAATTACATTTTTCAAAAGGACCTCTAACAATAGATGAGAAAACAGAATAATCTGGAAGTTGAGATTACAAAACTAAAGATAAAAAAACAAATACTAAAATCAGAACATGTAATCCAGTTAAATCTAGGACTCCAGATACTACAACTGGAGAAAATTATGGTTAAGAAAACAGAACATTAAAGTTATGTAAATTATGAAAGATTATAACACTACTAGTACAGTGAAGCAGAATAAAATGTAATGACAGTCACTTCAGTATTAGCTGTCATAAGTTAACATTAATTTTGTGTACTTAGTAAGGCACAATCCTATTCATTTATCAATGAATTCTCATTTATCCTAAAAATTACTTTATAACATCTTAACCCCATTTAGTTGAGAAAATTAAAGAGTGGGAATATTAATTTTCCTAAGTAAGTGAAGAAACTGACATACAATTCCAGTCATCCTGATGCCAGAGCATCCCTTATTTTCCACTGTTAAGTATAACAATGACCTCACTTTGAATTATTATTGATGGTGTAATTTAATTTACTTTTGACTTTACTCATTATTTTCTTTCTTACTTTTTAAAAAAGAGTATGTATTTTAATAAACAATGAATTCATTACTTAGTTAAACAAAACCCCAAAACCTATGTCATTAATACAAAAGTAGGAGATAACTGGGGCCAATGATGTCCCAGCTCAATCCTTAGGTCAAGGTAGAGCAGGGGAGAGTAGTGGGGGGAAAATGGGGACAACTATAGTTGGACAACAATAAAAAAAAATAAGAGTGACAATCTAAGAACCAGAAAG
Source organism: Tonatia bakeri (assembly GCA_004024845.1). Taxonomy (NCBI): domain Eukaryota; kingdom Metazoa; phylum Chordata; class Mammalia; order Chiroptera; family Phyllostomidae; genus Tonatia; species Tonatia bakeri. Next base: position 59,007 of record PVIA01007060.1, read on the forward strand.
CCCTATTTGAATTGTATCAGGGTAGGCAATATAAAGATGCTAAAGTGGAAATAAAATGCCTGCCCGTGTTACTGGCAGATAAATCCTGCCAAATCTAGAATATTTTTTTTTATAAAATAAGGATTTCAAAATAAATACACTTAGTATAATTCCATGCTTTGAGGAGGTGAAAATGGTGGACTGTATAATGACCGTTTATTGAAAATACTTTTCAAGTCTAAATTGTACAGTGCATGGTGCAGTTAAAGTTGTCCTCATCTTCTGATTCAGTATCTTCCATAGAATCTGGAGATACCATCAACTAAATCAAAGTTTTATACAGCAATATTTACTTAGTTTAGTTAACTGTACATGTTTATTTTATTTTAAACAAGCAGGTAGTTATGTTTCATTGCAGGAGTATACAAATTATGAATATATAATTTATTCCCAAATTAAAATTTCAATTTATAATTAAAACTTAGAAATGAAGAACTCTAGCCCTGGCGAGGTGGCTCAGTTGGTTGCAGCATCATCCTATACACCAAAAGTTTGCATGTTTGATTCCCAGTCAGGGCACATACCTAGGTTGTGGGTTCAATCTCCAGTTGGCCATTTATGGGAAGCAAAAGATCTATGTTTCTCTCTCACATCCTCTCTCTCTCCCTCTTTCCTTCTTTCCTTTCATTCTCTAAAAAAATCAATAAAACATATTGTCAAGGGACAAAACAAAGAAGGGCTCTGCAAAAATATAATTAAATTATCTTTCAGTCCAACTGTCTTATCAATTTTTAAATTGATAGAACAACCAGAAAATAGGAAAATGCTGGGCAAAAAACCCCAAAAACATAATTTGAAGAACATAAGTTAATAGGATTTTCGTTAAGACAGACCAGTAAGTGAAAGTGGTTCTTCTGCCAACATTAAAAGAACTAAAATTTATATAGTTTATAATAGAAAACTGTAGGGGAAAATGTCAAGTAATAAATCTAATGACATCTATTTGTTTTTATAATGTAATTATTTTTAATATTTCCTTTTCAGCACGTATCTATAGGCACACAATCATGGTTGCCAGTCTTATGGCGAAGGATGCTCATGGACTTATCCTTAGATACCTCTCTGTATTTAGTTAGTGACTATAGAGTTTCAAGTTTGATGGTCAAGATGTTTGAGAAGTTTGAGACCAAAGAGTAGGGTGAATAATGAAAATGAAAATTATTTTTGTATCATAATTGTAGTAACATATGACTAAGGAACTGTGTTATATTTTTGTATTTCAGTTTTTTTGAGGTTGAATTTTTGTTTTTGAAAGAGTGTGGTAAAAGTAAACAGGACTGGACACAAGTCAGAAGGTATGAGGTCTACCCTCATTTACAAATTGCATAGGACTTAATTTCCTAGGAAACCTCAGGAGTTTTAAAGAATCAGGTAAAACATGTAAAGAGAAGCACTTCTTCCTCTTCTCACTGAAGAGCCCTTTTATATATTCATATTATGTTGTAGTTATCCTTTTCATTTTATATAATATGAAAAATGTTACTTTAAAGCAGCAACCTCACTTAAAAATACTAAAGTAAAAAATATCTTTTAGTAGAAGCCTGAAATAAATACCAAGTGAGATAAAATTTTAGGAGCGACAAATTTTTTCAAGTAAATGGAAACAATTTTAAAGGCATGTTTTCTACACTATTTAGTACTTCTTTTGTTGCTTTCATTCAATATAGTGACTCTGAAAATGAGTGGTTAGTTTCAGAAAACTGAAGGTATTGTTTGCAGGGTTGAGATTGGAAAGACTAACTTGATTGGAATTTTAGAATTTTGTAGAGACCCAGAATTTTAGCTTATGTAGTTTCTAAAATAACACACCTGTGTGGTCAGTGTAACTAATGCAGGGCAAGGACCTACAGATTGCAACTGTTTTCTGGAGTCCTTTTAGAGCACAGGTAGCTGATTTACTGTCATTATCTCTTTTCTGTTGGTTCTACTGGGATTCAGATTCAAGCAATCTGAACTCTGTTGTCAAGCTGTAACCTTTTTGTGATGAAGAAAAGATTGGACTATTGTGCCCTGAGTGTGAAAGAATGTAAGGCTTGTCTGGGGAAACCTTTTGCAGTGATACCCAATTGTCCCGGTACTAATAAGTGAAGGTGATAGGTAATTCTAAAAATGATGCACAGAAATTCATAAGGAAAACCTAAGCAAAAAGTTTAAGAATAGACTCTAAGTTTCAAAGACATTAAAGTTGAAATATTTCTAAAGCCTACCCTTATTTACATCGCTGTTTACTTTCTATAAAGATTTTTCCTCTATAAATCTTGAATTTTCTCTATTTTTCATTTAAGGTCACAATAGCCGCATAATTATGACTGCACGACAAACAAAACTTTTGGCATATTTCCCCAGCATCTCCCAAGTTAAAACTGTTTGGGTTAGAATAGTTTTTTCTACAAACTGCATGCAAATTGTTTATTTCTCACTTTAAAGTATCATTTGCCATTAAAACTCTTTCTGGTATGAATAAAAAATCATTTCTGTAATAATCTATACTCTAAAACTACTGTAAAGATATTTAAAATACTGAAAATAAGTATTTTTCCAGTAAATTTTATTGATAAGCTTCAGTCAGACCAGCATGGCCAAAGGAGGATGTGCTTCCCGAGTGCTCAGGAGTGCAGAGCTCGCCACTTGTCCAGGGGGCCATGGCTGGGGACGTATTTGACTCCACAGCCATCAGGGATCAGGAACTTCTCAGCCACTTTGTTTTCAAATTCATCAGCATTAAACTTGGTAAAGCCCCACTTCTTGGAGATATGGATCTTCTGGCGGCCAGGGAATTTGAACTTGGCTCTGCGCAAGGCTTCAATCACATGCTCTTTGTTCTGCACCTTGGTGCGGATGGACATGATCACTTGACCGATGTGGACTCGGGCCACCGTCCCCTGAGGCTTTCCGAAGGCACCTCGCATACCCGTCTGGAGCCTGTCCGCCCCAGCACAGGACAGCATCTTGTTGATTCGGATGACGTGGAAGGGATGGAGCCGCACTCGGATGTGAAAGCCATCTTTGCCACAACTTTTCACCATATATTTGTTGGCACAAATTCGCGCGGCCTCCAGGGCTTCAGAGGACAGCTGCTCATATTCATCGGACACCATGTGGCCACAGAGTGGGAACTCGTCCACCTTCGCCTTCTTCCGACCCAGGTCGAAGATGCGGATCTTGGAATCAGGGACACCGCGGCAGAAGCGAGACTTTGGATACGGCTTGTTCTTACAATACCGGTAACAGCGAGCAGGACGGCGACCCATGGCGAGACCGGTAACGGCTGCAGTGGGAGAGGCGCTTGCTCCACGCTGCGCTTGCGCCTTATACGCATTGCCCGTCTACCCACACAGGAACCATAGAGTCCTGAGGAGGACCGGAAGATGCTTTTTTATGACCGCCCGACCACTGAGTCGGTGACACTCTACACTTGCTTGTGGGCCCCGCTTGGCACTTGAGGCAAACGAAAAGGCATCTTGGGATATTCGCCCCTGGGCTGCCAGATAAGGAATTGGGCCAAGCATAATAGTGGCTTGAGAAGCCATTTCTTTCTTGTAGTCCATCATAGGCATGGAACTTTTGCCCTAGGCTTTGTCTTAAGCATTAAAGACATTTTCCTAGAGATTAAGTAAGAAAGGTCTCCCCAGCCAGTCAATATACTGTCCCTAGTTTGTCTAAATAGTATATTTTCCAGAGTTCATTTCTCCCATCAACATTTGGAAATCAGTTGCTGTTCTCAGAGTATGCGGTCACCTTCCCCTGGGGAAAGTGGTTTCTTGGCCTGAGCTCTCTGATAAGGCTCAGGGAGAGACAAGCAGGGAGTGGTGCCAGGCATAGACAGAAGATATCTATTATACATATTGCTTGATAATGGTTTTAGAAACCTGAAACTTTGGTTATTTTATGTATTTGGTCATATGGAGTTATTTTATTATCAAAGTGGCATCCACAAAATTGAAATACCAACTGAAATTTTCAACTTAAAGCTATTTACATTTTCAAATGTTACAGCTGCTGGGAACTATGTAAAAGTAACGATGTTTTAATCTTATACCTTACTGCGAATGAGTTTAATATTTTTTTTCCTTCTGATACTAGATTTTATAAAAATATGATTAGAGTCAGAGTGTGGGGAAGGAGGCAAATAAAAGATACAAAGAATTACAAATAGTTTATAGCCCCTATTTGGGTTTTTCAAGTATTTTTTTTAATCCTTCATGCTATTTTAGAAATCCATGACATCATGGAACAAAATCTTTTCTATGTGATTATATTCTTCTGTGCTTTCTTTTAACAGGGAAACAAATAAGTTGTTATAAAATAACTCTTCTACTTGAAGGGAGTAGGGCTTTATAAAATACCCATATTATAATATAAATACTAAAACTCCCAGTGTAGAGAACTTTCCTACCTTGCATAGTTGTTGCAAACTTCTCCATGCTTCCTTCATTTTGGCCTTCCTATCTTCCTTAAATACTTTCTATTCACTATGTAAGCATGGACATGAAGATAAAGCAGCAAGTAATGTTGCATTGCCCTCACTGAGTTTACAAGTCTAGGAGGGGATTTAGATGCTACTCCAGTAATGTCATTGTATTTTGTACAAAGTACAAAATGTGCCAAAAAGGAAAGGAAGAATGAGCCCTGAGGGCCTGGGATGAGGCTCTGATTTAGACTGAAGAATGAACAAAGAAGATTTTATCAGGGATGAGATTTTAGAACACATTGTGGATAAGGCTCATGGATGGGGCCTGGCATATGCAAAGATTGTAAGCCGGCAAGAATATGGACCATTTAAGAAACTGAGGGCCAATGTAGCTATGCCAATGTGGCATAGTGTGTGCCCACGTTGGGTAAGGGAGAATGGCTCACAAAGCACCCAGGGCCCATTTACCAAGTTAAGGATTCTGATCTTTTATTCAACATCATTAAAGAACTTTACACAGGTTTTATCCTCTCATAATGTATAATATGGTCAATAGACTGGAATAGGTCAAAAAATGGATGCTGGAAGGAAGGTTTTGCAGCATTAAAGAAGTGAGGCCCTGGCTGTGTAGCTAAGTTGGTTAGATCAACTTCCAAATATTCCAAGTTTACAGGTTCAATCCCAGGTTGGGAAACATACAAGAATCAACCAATACACCAGTGAATGAAACAACAAATCAATGTTTCTCTGCTTCTATCTGTCTCTCTCTCAAATAAATAAACATAACATTTTTAAAAAGAAAAGAAGCGAGGATAACTTGAACATGCTTTTAGTATATTTTACTTTATAAAGATGTTTGTAACTTTTTCTACTACTACATACCTGGAATCTATCACAGTTCTGAGGGAGAGGAGTCTGTTAAGTCAAAGGAAGATACTCAACCACAGTACATGTGCCATCATGCACTGACAACCACCTGTCTAGGCCATGCTTTTGATTTTAAAAGCTCTAGAATTTGCTGACCAGCAGATGCTGTGTTCCCTACCAGGGTCTGCTTGCATAATCCTCTTGTGTTAATCCAAAGGATGACCAATCATGATTTGCCTGGGACTGTACCCATTTTGTCCTGGAAGTCCTGCATCCTCAAGACCCCCTCAGTTCTGGGCAAAATGGGAAGGTTGGTCACCCTACCACACTTCTACATGGGGGCCCCTCATAGTTTCAGGATAGAGTAAAAGAGTGAGAAGACAAAGGGGGAATCAGATTGGGATTTTTCACTTATACTTCTTTCCTTGGCCATATAAATATTAGAAAGGAGCCTGTGGAAAATGCATGAACCATAACATTCTATTTAAAATTTAAAAGAAAAATCATTTCCAAAATTTTGAGTGTTCCCCTGAGTCCTGTGGAGGAAAAGGGATGGCAAGACTTCTCTCTTAAGAGGAGAGCACCCTGACCCTTGCCTTGAGGGGCTTTTATTGAATTCAATTTGCATAGGAATACAGGGTGTATACGTAAAGCTTATTAATCATTATCGGGCAGTAAGGGTCAAACAATAGATAACATACAAAGAACCATGAGGGCCTATTTAGAGTCAGGGTCTTATAGCTAAAGGGCCATAAAACTTTGGGGAACAAACTCACTTCCTGCTTGGACCCTTATCATTTAATTGAGAGCATTCTAAACAAAGCAGGTTTCACAGGATTTTACATATTCTTTCTTAGGCCTGATCACCCTAGGGAACCCACCATTTCCAGCACAGAGCAGTACCCACCACTGGCATTGTTTTAGGCTTAAGTCATTGTTTCAGGCTTAAGTAAGGTAGGGGAAGTAAGAAAGCCAAGAGATTAGGAGGCTTCTTGCAGACAGAATGAGGACTCAGGCTATGTCAAAGCCAAGGGGTGAGGGTCCAGCACCCTGTTTCTGTAGTCCCCAAATCCTTTCCTGGGGGCCCCCATGATTGTGCCTGTCTTAGGTCGTCCCTCCCTTGAGGAATCTTACCCATCATTGGCTAACCAATCAAGCACTGGGGACCAGGCAGGGTAAAGTAAAAGGAGTAGAGGAGGTCCCCCTGCCAGGTAGATAAGCTTTGTCTACTTAGTGGCTTATGGTGCAAAGGTCATTCACTCAGCTTTAGCCATGGGGGGTTACAGCTCCTCGAACCAAGCAGAGTAGTTCCCAACACTTCTGTGTTCTAATACCTGACACCCACCATGTACATCATGCTAAACAAACCTTGCAAAAGCCGTAAAACTCATCTGCTTTGATGTAGCCTGAAATATTATTGAGAAGATGATACATGGGAAATAATTTTGATTTTTCTTATTTGCTAAATTTATTACTTTGGAAAATGCAATAAAAGTTCAGCAAAGGGAGACATTGATGTTGTATAAAATAGAGATGGTTCAAAGAATGAGTAGGATATATGTAAGTGAAGATAAGGAATAAGGTAAGAAAGTGGCATGGCAACTATGTAAGACTTAAAGCTTTGAGAACAAAGACTATATTTGAGTCACTATTTCATCCTTCTCTTTTTGGCAAATTGTGTGCCCCATAGCACAATAAGTATTTGAATGAATACACAACACTACTGAGGCACAGTAGAGTGTTGGTAAATGTTTAACAACTTACTTTTGGGGAGTGGGATAAGAGACCCCCAATTTGTAGTGTTTGCTGACTTCTGTGGTATAAATACTCCATCATCAACTTCAGCCAATGTTGTGATATTAATGAGTGTAAAGGTGGGGACTAATGCATAAAATTGGCTCTTGTGAGTCAGTGTTAGTTGGCTCCAGCATGCTATCATTTGGCTGTGTGTACCAAAGAAAAATAGAAAAAACAAACTTGGCTAAAGCTAGTACTAATGCATAACCTTAAATAATAAATTTGGGGATGGGTAGGGAGAGGTGATTTTTTAGGACGTCTTAAAAAGTGACAGTTAAACATGTTTAGACCTGAGATTTCAACTTTGACTGTAAGGAAGTCTTTCTTCCATGGTTTCTCTCCCCTAGTCCATAGCCTCTTTGTGTCTGCACTGTTCTACACTTATTGATTAGCTATGCATCAAGACAGCCTTTATGTACTTGCAATTAACACTGGACAGTGTTAGAAACACAACAAAACCCCCAGTATCTTCTGCCTTCATGCAAAGACGGGGAAGAACAGTTCTGTATTATCAGATCAGAGCAGCACTGCCTTTCCTTTGATACCACATTTCAACCATTTCACAAAGAACTAAGCCTGAATTTGTTCTCAAAAAATATGTCCTGGAGTCTAATATATTGACTGATGTGCACCCTGCATTTATTTTCCTTCCTGCTGCTGGAACCATCTGCACTGTTGATCACTGAGTCATTATGTAGCCTTCCATCACTTGTTGTTTGACAGTGTACTGTGAGTCAGAGATCATGTTCCCATTTGGGCTCTCAATGAGGTGTGATGCCACCACTGATGATGAACAGTCATTTTCATTAGTGTTTCTTAGTAACTTCACACTGGGACCTATAATCTTAATATGTTTGAGAGTCCAGATGAGCAACTTGACTATATTTTCCTAAAGTTGAGTAGTGAATGTAAAAGAGTCATGGTTATGGTTGGCTGTTTCTTCAGTCAGCAGACGGTATCTATTGTCATGACTAATGGGTGGTCATGCTGCTTGTCTTTCCCTCACGTTATTCACATGGGTCCCCTTATCTATTTGACAAATGCACATTTTCCAAAGAAAATATAGTCAGATGATTTTAACTGCTGAAATAATAATAATATTAACTGTTTAATAATAATAACTTTAATAATCCAGAGACCTAATTAATTTTTTGACTGATATTTTGTACATTCTTTCTTTGGGAATTTGCTTTCTTTTTTGGGTGTAGGAACTGAATACATACTACTTATCTATGTGCTTTGGTAGCATAGTAAGTTGCCCTGAAATGAGTTGTTTTTTTTATATTGTTTCAGAGAATTGGAAAAATAGGTGAGGATTAAATCAGGTAGAAGTAATGCATAATATGCCCATTAAAATTTGATTGGTTTTCATTTGTAAATTTTTACTTTAGTTGTTTAGGTTTCATATTTGTGAAAATTTTCTAAGTCACTAATCAATTTTATATGGTAATTAGTGTGTAGGTTTAACTATTTAATTAATGCCTTAACAAATATATAATTTATATAGTAATAAACATGATATAATAAAGCATAATAAAAAGCTATACTAAAGATGATTTGAATCAACACAAAGAATTTACAAATATATTTAAAAGACATCCTCTCTTGAAAGGCGTTAGTCCAATAGGAAAATTCAAGAAACAGTGATCTGGGGTTAGGGTACTGTGTATGAAGGTTGTCCTCCCTCCCACATACTGAATGCATGAACTTCCTGGGTTTTTTTTATCCATGTTCCTGCCTATTTATTTAAAAGCAAAAATAATGGAAATGTTATTTTTCTCGGATTGACCAAGTTGCTTGCCAATAGTAGGAAGTTTATATGGCTTACTATGCTTGTAGACATGCAGTAAATAAATATCTAACTATTGAGATTATTTAATCATTTATTCATTATATCCAATTGTGTTTCAGGTTAAATGAATATTACATGTTTAGTGGATGACCTCTTTATCCACTGAACATATTTTTTTCTTTAAGAAAGTGAACAATCAGCATTAGTGATTAGATGTGAGTATTCTTTAATTATGAAAGAATTATTCCAAATGCTAAAACAGGGCTTTGGAAAGTTTTCTGTTTTACTATATATAAAATATATCTATTTTATTATTTCAATTAATGTTTTCATAACTTCACGAGGATTGAGCTATAATTATATCTGTTTTACAGACAGAGAAAGGGAAGTTGAGAACATCATTTTACAGCTTATTTTTTAATATTCTTTTTATTTTTCAATTTTAGTTGATGTAGAATATTATAGTAGTTTCAGGTGTACAACCCAGAGATTAGACATTTTACATAACTTACAAAGTGATCACCTCAGTATATTTAGTACCCATCTGACACCATACAACCTTATTATAATATTACTGACTATATTCTCTATGCTGGACTTTAATATCCCTATGTCTATCCCATAACTACCAATCTGTACTTCATCCCTTCACCCTTTTCACCTATTCTACCCAAACTTCCTCCCCTCTGGAAGCTGTCAAAATGCTCTTTGTATCTATATGACTTTGGAAGGCTTTTTAAAAAAGCTTTGCCTACCTGTTAGACATTTTAAACCAGTTGCACTTTTTTTCCCCTATGACAGCAAATACTAAGGACTAAGTCAGAGACAACATGCCATACTGCTTGAGAACCATGGTAAACTACTACGTTTCTGATCTGCTTAGTGCCATGTAAAGAATTTGGCCTTGCTCAAAGATTTTGGGAATAATCGCTGGTGTCCTTCCTCTGCCTAGGGATTTTGGTGATATTGGATAATCTGACAATGTGACTTAGGGTAAGGGACCATTCCAGAAAACCCAGAAATGTGGTGTAGGGTTTTGGGTCAGTGATATCATTTGACTTGGAGACTTACGTTAACCATATGCATAATCAGTCAATTTGTCATGGTTACATAATGAAGTCCCAATACAAATTTTGAACACCGGTGCTTTGGCAAGATTTCTTGGTTGGCAAGACTCCATACATTTTGCAGACATTAGTATTAGAAGATTAATGCAACATGACTCAATGGAGAGGGGACAATAGTAGCTCCATATTTGGTAATTCTCCTACATCTACCTATGCACTCCTTTCCTTGGCAGATTTTAATGTCTCCTTTCCTTTAATAAACTATTACTATGAGCATAATTTCCTTCAGTGAGTTCTATGCATTCTCATAGTGAATTATTAAACCTGAAGGTGGTTTCAGGAATCCCCCAAATTTGCAGTTGGTGTCAGAAATGAGGCCAGTCTCAGGGACTGTAACTTCTAACTTTGTGATTGATTTAAACTCCATGTAATTTTCATTGGTCACCCTCAGCAACCTAACAAACAGTGTGTAAAAGGCGGGGCACTGAACAAAGAGGGTGATGCAGATCTAGTTTCTGGTGCCTAGAAGAGTTAAAGCATATGCTAACAACAAGTAAAGACTGTCCTAAAAGTCATTGTTTTTTATGCTAAAGTATAATATATATTTGTTGAAGAATTAGCAAATATGCATGACAAAAATATAAAGATACAGGCTTTTAAGATTTGGGTGCATTTCCTTATAATAATATATTTGTCATTTTATAAGTTGACTTTTCTTCTACTTACAGCCTTTTCTGCAATAATAAATGTTCTTCATATTATTTTAATAATAGAAAAATGTGTTTTATCATATCTAACGTATAGATCCATATGTGAAAAGATATACTTTCTGCTTGACTATTTAATTGTTCTATTCATATATTCAAGAACTAGTACCATAGAGCTTTAATAAAAGCAGTTTCCACTTATTTATTGTTTTAATTGAGGTCAACAACCAGGAGCAAATTGTTCATACATAAAGACTTGCTAATTCTGACAAAGTAAATAATATTTTAGAGTGAGGCTTCCCTTCAATCACGTATGCCACATAATGTATATTAGCCACAGATAGATAGTGCCAGTGACCAGCATAAAAAATTATGATGCAAGCTACAACATGAATTAAAATAAGCAAAATAAGCCCTTGGCGTGCCAATTTTGGTGAAAATCTTAATTACAAAGAAGTAATAATTCTTCTGGTGTAGCTGAGTGGATTGAATGTGGGCCTGTGAACCAAAGGGTCACTGGTTTGATTCCCAGTCAGGGCACATGCCTGGGTTGCAGGCCAGGTTCCCAATAAGGGGTGTGTGAAAGACAACCACACATTGATATTTCTCTCCCTTTCTTTCTCCTTCCCTTCCCCTCTCTCTAAAAATAAACAAATAAAGTATTTTAAAAAATAAGTAATAATTCTTAATTTTTTACTGGACAATAAGAGGATTTGTAAAATTCTGACTAAATCTAAAAGATACTTATTTCCCCTTGAGATTGCACAAAATATTATTTTAAAATGGCTCTAAAGACAATTTAAAGGCATTTGGAAGCAGAGTATATCCTAATGCTTTCCTTTCCTCACCATCTCACTTGAAAGCTACCTTATATCCTTTATGGAATGAAGTGTAGTGACCATGTTTTTAATGCATGTTTATAAAAAAAATCTTGTGTCTTAACAAACTTATTTGAATAAGTCATTTTTAAAATAATTGCATTACTAAGTTCTTTCTGGAAATTTATTAAGTTTGGAGGGTCACTGGGTTAAGTTCAGTATAATGTCATAACATATCTCATGTATGTAAAATGGTGCATGTAGGCTCAGGGATGATATGTATTTCTTTATAAGAATATTTTCTCATACATCACTTAACTCAATTCTCCAAAATAATTTTCTTGGAAGGCATACAAAAAATTAGTTAATCTGATTTCTAAAATGAAGAAGTAATACTCAGAACACTAAGTGACTCACCCAAAAATAAAATTTGGTAAGTGGTAGATATTAAAAAAAGCTTAGTTCATTTGTAAACACTTTTCCTAAAATGTTTTCTCCTTCAAAATTTACCATTAGGGGTCAGAATCATGTAGCATCTGAAAGTTAAGTTGGCTCTAAGATGAATTACGAATCAGTTGTGGGCACACCCAGGGTCTGTGAGGTATGAAACCAATACAGTTCTGAAGGTCCTCTTTAAAAAAAACACACAACTATGAATATAAAATTAGAGACAAAGCAAATATTTATTAGAATAAGAAAATAAATAGCTATTCAATAAAACTTACAGCTCATTTTAAAAATAATATACCTCCATTAATTGCCTGATCTACCTTTAAAATCTTTCTTTTGTTTCCTGGCTACGTATTTTTGATCTCTTCTCTGTTTAACCATTATTTTCTAATACTTTTACTAAGAGTGGAAACTCAGTTCAATCTTTTTTCTAGTAAGTTTGTTGAAATTTATATTGATAACGTATAAAAGTTTCTTTCAGCCTTACAACTGGATATGATCAATGCCATGTGCATCTTTAGGATTGTTGTCCAGTTGAGGAAAACCTTTTTCATATGTGAACTGTAATATTTTAAAGAATTTCAATTCTCCTTGGGTATTGACTACTCAAATATTAATGGACAATACTGCTGAGCCAGTTCACCATTTTCATCCACCTTGTAATACAGTGATGGAAGAGCTGGAAACCACTTATCCATTTATACTCACAAGAGCTGACTGTGTGTATCTCTTCCCAACTTTTAGTTCAGTGACATAATCTTGGTAGATCGAGTTGACCAGGTTGCGAGTAATTCATACCATTGACAAAAATTGGAAATCAGGACATTTTTCCCCCCCTGGAGAGCCATTTCTTGAACCAGGTACTACCATCATTGATCCCCTCTCTCAGGTTATATGCTTACTTCATTGGTGTCAGCACCTCATGTCAGGTATGTGAGATATTTAAATATTTTCCTAATGAGCTCAATCCATTCATTATTCTCTATTTATCACATTATAAAACAATCCAACAGCCTATTTACAATTTCAATTATAATTTTGGTTAATTAAAGCTATTGATGTGATCTGAAATTTTGGCAACAATTTGGTTCTTAATTACATAATACTTACTATTGATATTATTTATCGTTATTGCTTTTTAAAAATAATTCATCAGTTTGTACCAATTTTTCTCAGTTTTTTAATAAATTTGAAAGTACTGCTAGCTGAAGAGTCTATACTTTTTACCTGTTCCATGTGAAATTTCCCAAAGTGTCCTTCCAAATTGAAAATGATACATTGTGCTTTCACAGTTATTTAAATAAACACCTCTTTGACCACCTATCTTTGTATCACTGCTGTATGATTTGGCACAAGGAGTAGTTTGAATACTCTTGAAAGCAATTTCAGTGCCAGAACAAACAAGCAGTAACTTTATCCATGACTGCAAACTACATACAAGTGAACATACTCTACTAAGCCCATACTAAATGAATTCTCTAATAACTTCCTTTCAGCCAGATCCCCAAATTGCCAAGGCCTCTCCAGTGCTGTCTGACCTCAGGGAATGTGTGAATGAAAGTATAAAAAGAATGTGTGAATGCTTTGCTGGGGCCCATGGCAGAGCCTAGGAAAGAGCCTGTACAAATGAAAATCTCTGAGTCTGAAGTTTCATTTATTTTATTGGAAGTTACTTCATTTCTGACCAGGTGATACTGCTTTCTACTTCTTAATACTCCTTTTAATTTTTATTTTCCTAAGTGATTTTCCTCTCCTGTTTACTTTCTGCAGTTCCAATGTCTTCAAAATCTCCTAACAATATTTATGACATAACTACCCTCAAATCTTTTACTCACACTAAAATGTAGATTATAGTTTCCAAATGAAAATTTTTCTCTCTCAAGGTTTGCAGTAGCAAAGCTTTATAATAAAAGAAGTGGGTAATAGTAATACAATTTCAAGAAACAGGATTGGGAAGGATATTTTAGTGTATAGGTCTATATAGGTATACCTAAATCTATGGCTTATATTTTAATTAGTTGAAGTAATAAAACCATTGAATAAATGTTGGCTTGTCATTTTTAAAATAAATTTGGATACTTACAAATATAACAAAATAAATTCCAGGGGGATCAATGATTTAGTTATTTAAAATACTACTAGAAAAGATAATGTGACTTTGTTTCTAATCTTGAAGTGGTAAAGATTTATTGAAGAAGGATAGAAAGAACAGAAACTATAAAGGAAAACCTGTGATTTCATAAAAATTAAACTTCTGTAAGATTAAAATTAATAATTAAATGGGGTATATGTATGTCTCTGTCTAGACACACATACACATTAGAGAGAGAAATTGAGAGGGGATATGTGTTGTGGAGATTCCACAGAAAGTTATGTTCTGGTTATCCTTTCATCTGTAATAAACCATCCCAAATTTAGTGCTATTAAATAATAAAAATCACTTATTTGTATTATACGTCATGGTTCTGAGTGTTGACTAGTTTCACCAACTTGATTTCACTTCAGGCCTATTCATGACGTTGCAGTCAGGTAGTTGCTGGGACTAACGTCATTCTGAAGACTACCTCACTTCCATGTTTGATGGTTAATGCTAACTGTTAGGTGGGATTTCAACTGCTGCAACCAGCCAGACTGATGGCACATGCCTGTCCTAGTGAGCTGGACTTCATCATAGCATGGTAACTGGGTTCCTAGAGAACCTATTCTAACAGAGAAATCTGGCTGGAAAATCTGTCACCTAGTCTCTGATTTGTAATGGTGTAATGTCAGTTCTATTGCATGATTTTTGTTAGAAGTGAGTCACCAATACCAGCTCATGTTCAAGGGAGGAGGGATGAGACTCCTTTTCATGACAGAAGTTGGAACAAAATGGTAGACTTATTTGAAACCACTGTAATCTTTCTCCTGGCCACAAGTAATTTACAGTCCCTCCACATGCAAACGCACTTACCTGTGGCATTTTGTTCAGGGTTGAGGTCCAGACTTTTGTAATCTAAATCAGGTCCAGGAGTAGATGAGTTTTCTTTAAATCTGAAGGGATAGGTATCCTGTTCCTCAAACATCCTTAACAGAATTGGGGAGCAAGCATAACAAAACTACCATTTGTAAAGTATGAAAATGGGAAACCAGGTGGTCCACACAAAATATGAAAAACCATTCAGGCACATGCTGATTATGGCTCTCTTCTACTGCCTGGGAAAAGTCTTGTCTATACTATCTTGGATCTCAATATTTGTATTTTGAATATTTTTCCAAATTTCAACAAACAGCTTGTACTTAATGGCTGAATAGTATTCTAAACCTGCTTCATGCCCATTAAAGTTAAGGTGTCCAAAGGCCTGTTTTCATTTTGTATCATCTTTGTCTCCTTTAGTGATGTTTTTATTTATTTTTATTTTTTTAAATCATTGTTCAAGTGTAGTTTTCTCCCGTTTATTCCCATTCGAGACTGCCCACCAATCCCTCCTTGCTTCCCTCCCATTACCACCCTCCCTCTAGTTTTTGTCCATGTGTCTTTTAACTTTGTTCCTGTAAACCCTTCCCCTTTTCCCCTGAAACTCCCTCTTCTCTCTCCTCTGGTCACTTTCAGCCTGTCCTCTATTTCAGTGTCTTTGACTATACTTTACTAGTTTGTTTGTTCTGTTGTTTAGGTTCCTGTTAAAGGTGAGATCATATGGTATTTGTCTTTCACTGCCTGGCTTATTTCACTTAGCATAATGCTTTCCAGTTCCATCCATGCTGGCACAAAGGGTAGGAGCTCCTTCTTTCATTCTTTCTGCTGCATAGAATTCCAGTGATGTTTTTAATGATCAATTACCTTAAGTGTTTTGTAGAGTTCTGTTATGGTGTCCATGCCATTCGCAAAATCCCCATTCTACCTTGGACTCTCTGAAAGGCTGAAACATACTTAAGATTCTTAGAAGGCCTAGTATTCAATTAAGAATATCTGCAGGGCACACCCTTAACATCCTTAGGGGATATTTTGCCTTGTAAGAGAATCTGAGGCACTATTTAAGTTTTTCTGAGGTCTTAACAAAGGATTTAACAGTTACACTCTCTCGGCTTTTTGTCTATAGACTATGTTTTCCCGAGAGTGCCCTGGATTTCCTTTTTGCCAGCTCACTTTTTCAGAATTTAAAAATTGTTTGTTATCTGGAGAATCTGAGAAAAAGAAACAGTTCTTCAAACCGTGAACTTCAACTCATTTATATCTAGCCATTTGTTCATTAAATAAGCTCTCCTTTTAATTTTATTATAGACAAATAGAAGAAGGCAAGTGGCACTTTAAACACATTGCCTGGAAATCCCTTTATCTAGATATTAACTTAATTAAGCATATTTTCTATTTTCCATGTTTCCACAGGCAAAAATGTTGTGAAACTTTCTGCCAGGACATCACAATGTGCTCATTTCTCCTCTCCCAATAATATTTTTTCCTCACTTTCTGTACCCACCAAAATCTTGTCGAGGCCTTGTAGGATTTCACTAACAGTGTCAAGGCCCTTGTAACATTTTTTTTTCACCACCAGGTCTCAAAGCCAATGACATATTTATAATTTAGTTTTATAGCATCCTGCTCTTAGTATCTAAATCTGTTCCAATAATCTGTAACCCTAAAACACCAGTAGCAGAATACAATTCTTTGCTGTTGTTAATATCTCTAATCTTCTGAATGTTGGCTAGGCTTAGTTAAGAGGTCTTTGCTGAGGATTTTTCATGTATTTGGCAGAAAATAACTTGAGGGCTTTTCACACACAAAGTTGTAGCTACTGTTGGCTGTTGGCTGGGTTTAACTTGGAGCTGTGGGTCAGATTTTCTACACTTGTCTCTCCATGTGTACTGGGCTGCTGCACAGCAATGATTCTTAATTCCAAGGAATAGCATCCAACAGAGGGACCAGACAGACTTCTTGTGACCTAGTCTCAGAAGGCATGGAACACCACTGCCACTACAGTTGATTAGTTAAATATTAGTCACCAAGGAGATTTCTGGGAAAGTGGAATAAAAAAATCTATTTCTCCAAAGGGACTAAATTAATACTGGCAAAAATTGTCAAAATAAACTTTTTTAGAACTCTGTAAATTAACCTAATGTTGGGTAGGACAAGGGAGGGTCTCAAAGTTCTATTCTTGCCAATGTTTAAATGTAATACACTACTTTATAGACCAGCTGTAAACAGAATGGTTTGACAAGAACTTGACCTGGGATAAGTGTAGCCAACTGCAAATAAAATATAAACAAACAAACAAATATTTTTAAAAATTAAAGAAGAGTGAAAGAAACAAAGAAACATATAATTGATTAAATAGTGTATATAAGCTACAAGCAGTGGCTAAACCTCCCTTGGAAAGACAGTGAGCTTAGTGGTGGTTTAACTTGCCCTAGCTTAATTCCCTTTTCCCTATATTCATAGTAGTTTTGAAAACCAACAGCCTTGCGACCATGATAGCTGTGAGAACCAAAGGCCACACAATCACTCGGGGGGGGGGGGCAGAGAAGAGTAGGAGCTCTTCCAAAAGCTCAATCTCCAAAGAATTATGAGTGTGTGACTTGTCTTGTACCTCCCTGGAAAAACCTTACTCTAGGTTATTGTTATTTAATCTAACTCAGAGCTAGCTCAGTTGCAAAAGCTCTATCATTAAGGTTTTTGTTGGAAGCAACTAATAATAACTGTTTAACATTGCAGCTGCCCTAGGTAGAAATACCCATTGTAAAAAAAAAAAAAAAAAATGCTAGCCAAAATCTTAAAAGAAAGATTTTGGAAATGAGTTGTCCATAGGGAGCTTTGACAAGCTCTAGCATAATTATGAGGGTCTAGAATAATACATTAATAGAGCTATGCACATGCCTGGAAATTCCTAAGAAGGCCCTAATCTCTTGCCATTGACTGGCCTTGAGGACCTGTGCAAAGAGGAAGGGAAGCCAAAGGCAGTTGTGAACTGCTGGAGCATTGAAGGAAAGCCCAAATATACACATGGAACCCCTCAGCCGAAAGTGGAAAACACTGATTCAAAGCAATTAGGAACTTTTTAAAATTCAATCATTAGTAGACCACTAAGCTAACTGAATAGCATTTTCAAAGGGCACACACAACAGGAAATAATGATTTGGGATTTGTCCCAAGAATGTAACATTGGTCTAATTCAACACAACCATAATAGAACAAAAGATAAAAACACTTGATTGTCCCAAAAGACAAAGAAGAAATGTTTGACAAAATCGGTAACAAAAACATTAAATAATCCAGGAATCACAAAGGCACTAACTCAACTGATTAAGGGTGTCTGTGAAAGCCGATAGTTAACATGATACTTAATAGTGAAAGAATAAATGGTTTTCCCCTGACATCAGAAACAAGATAAGGGTGTTTTCTGTCACACTTCTATTCAATATTATGCTAGAGATTCTAGCCAGAGTAATGGGCAAAAATAAAATAAAACAATACAAATAAAGACATACTTGTCAGGAAGGAAAAGGTAAAACTATTTCCATGAGCATATGTCATTTGCTGTATAGAAAATCATAAAGAATCTTAAAAAATAGCATAGTACATAAATTTAGTAAAGTTGTAAGATGACTAATATGTAAAATTAAATTGTGTTCCTTTACACTAGCAATGAACACTAAAAATTAAGAAAAATGTTACATTAGCATTAAATATTCCACTGCATGATAAAGAATAAAATAGGAATAAGTATAACAAAAAATGGAAGGCTTGTACACTGAAAATTACAGAACAGTGTTGAAAGAATTTAAAGATTTGAATAAACAGATACCCAAGTGCATGGATGGAAAGCCTTAATATTGTTAAGATAGCAGTAGTCCCCAAGTCAATTTAAAAATCCAGTGCCGTTGCTATGCAAATCGTGACTTTTTTGCAGAAAAATGTGAAGCTGATCCTAAACTTCATGGAGAAATGCAAGGAATTCAGAATAGTCATTATAGTCTTAAAAAAAGGTAAACTCGTAGGACTCACATGTCCCAATTTCATAACTTTAATTTCATAACTTTTTAGGAAGCTATAATAATCAAGATAATGTGATGCTAGCGTAAGGGTAAACATGTTTTTCAATGGAATGTTGCTGAGAATTCTGAAATAAGCCTTTATATTTATCAGCAACTGATTTTTGACAAAAGAGTCAAGAACATTCAGTAGGGGAAAGAGCAATCTTTTAAACAAATGGTTCTGGGACAAGAACTATATGTGTGCAAACCAATAAACTTAGAACCCAGCTTCAGACTACAAAAATATTAATTCAGAATGGATTATAGACCTAAGTGTATGAACTAAAAATATAAGAAACAAGAAAACATAGGTGTAAACTTCAGTATTTCTTTTATACAATACCATAAAGCACAAATGATAAAGGAAAAACTAGATACACTGAAATTCATCAATTACAAAAATTCATACGATATCTTCATGATAATAAAAAGACAATGTATAGAATGGGGGAACATATTTCTCACATATATATCCACATTGATTGGCATATTTGG
The DNA here is from genome assembly GCA_004024845.1 of Tonatia bakeri. Taxonomy (NCBI): domain Eukaryota; kingdom Metazoa; phylum Chordata; class Mammalia; order Chiroptera; family Phyllostomidae; genus Tonatia; species Tonatia bakeri. The sequence continues at coordinate 78,455 of PVIA01007060.1, forward strand.
ACTAATTTTATGCATACATGTGTGCCCTCAATTTTTTTTCAAATGATCTAAACCAAATAGTAGAATATATAGTGTCATAATGTATATTGGAGTAATTCTAACAATTGTTTACAAACATTGAAGCAATTTAAAAGATGTACAGAGAGTCTTCATTAATAGCATATCACAGTAGGAGCTGGACTAGATACCTTGCCTCTTCTTTTGGCTTTGATATATTTAATACAAATACATATATTTAACTAAAGAAGCAAATAGTATTTTGAAGAACTCTGTATGATGCATATTTTATTCAGGTTCAATTCTTCCTAGAAATAAATGTTAATGTTTCTGGGGTTTTTTTGAGTACTTTTAAAATAATAAAATTTGTGTGGAAATAAAGCTAAGAATGCTATTATAGAGAAGAATGAAATATTAAGGAAATAAATTAATAATGACTAGTTTAGTGCACAATGCTACTCTTAAACAACTGTTATTAATTTACTAATGTAGCTCTTACTAATTTCAAAAATAATCCAACCAAATACTTCATGATGCTTTTTATAAAACACTATTATTAGTAGATACAGTTCTTGAAGTGCTAAATCTTACAGCATTTGATCTTGTACATATTATTTTTATCACTGATATAATCAATTGACATAATTAAATTCTTATAAAGTAGTTAACTGTCTTCTTCTGATGAACAGCATCAATATTTAGAGTTAAAATTATAAGGACATAAATATTATGGCATATTAATTTTTAGTTATCATGATTCCAACTCATCTTTACTCTGTGTTGATTATAGTTTCATCTTCCTAGAGAATGGCTTACAGCGAGGATTTCACTATTTGGCACATCGGTACTCACACTGTCTTTCCTAGTTATAACAGTGGCACAGTGAATCAGACACTATCTCAAGAGCATAGTTGCATGGATCTGTTGGTCCTAAAAGCGTTAAATCTCAGCATTCTGAATGTATTTCTTCTCTATTTCTTAAACAAAGTCTCCAGCTTTAATTACAGTTTGAACTACGGTGAAACTTCAGTTGTAAACTGCTTGCTTTTTGCCTAATTTAGTTATCCAACAGGCAGAAAAGCTTTTATGTTTTATGAAAGAGTGGAGGGCCAATGATACTAAATTAATGCAGTAGATAATTTCACAACAGAATTATTTTCATAACATTTGTATTTGCAAATACATTTTTTTATTTAGTTGACTGTATCAAATTAAAATCAGTAAGTATTTTGTATAGAATTAAAATGATCCAGTCACTTAATCAACAAAGATCTGTTGAGTGTCAAATACTCAATTGTATTTTACTCTATGCTTCTATGCCAGATGTGTAGGAGAGCATAATGAAAATAGATGTGGGGAAATCTTATTTGGGAGATGAGATGTGTGCACAGGAAAAGATAACTAAAAACTCAAAACACACTATAGTAATTACAGTATAGCTAGAACCATAGAGCATGCCCAATTAGAGCCATAAGAGTGAATGGAAGTAATGGTTCCTTGAGTTTAGATGATGAAAAATGTCCTATGAGTTTCCCACAATGAATCCACGTGCAGTCCTCTGTTGCTCATCTAAAGTGACACTTCTGAGTGGTATTGGACAGGAAGCTAGCTTGTTAATCTGTATTTCTAGAGCCTCTCTTTGTGTTTTCTTTCCATACCCTTTCCAGTACCTCTACCTTCTGCTGGAATGGATGAGATCATCTTTTACAATAGAAGTTCCTAGATAAAAGTCCTGATATCAGTCATTAGTGAGGCACAAAAATGAGATTTTCAGCATATGTAATAATGGACAATTGTTCAGGTACACACATATACTTACTCTATTTATTTAGACTCTGAAACCTCAGTTTGGAGACATTTAACAAGGCCTAACTCTAACAGGAAGAAAAGCAAATCAGCTTTTCTTGTAGTTTATTTGCTGTCTTGTAGAAAGTATATATATGCCTTTATGAGTCTTTCCTATAGTTACTGAAACTACTTTAGCTAGATAAATATTTTTTCTTTGACAGCCCATGCTAATATATATATATATGACATATACTATATATTATTTATATATATAATATGCATATATATACATATATATGCATATAACTTCAGCACATCACCTCCAGATGGAGGATTATAAACTACTTCTACTTGTTTCCCTTGGTCCTGCCTAGCATACTTACGCCTTCAAGAGAGTTGGCCTTATGCTCGCTCAGCTCAAGTCTGTCTGAGGAGGAACTGATTGGATAAATATCACACAAAATTATTATTATTTGTTATTTTGTAACATTGGCACGTTATTAATAACTGATGATGGTTTTAATTATTATTATTAATAACTACTGAATATATTCTATGTGCCCTGATTGGGTGTGGAAGGAGCAAGTTATGTTTAGTTTGAGACTTAACAAGATTCCCTACATGTTATTTAGGCTCATATTGCTCAGATTAGGTGAAAGGGATTTGGGGAGGAAAAATATTTTTTCTACGCTTCTAAATTCTTCTGGCTGGTCTAATAACAAAATCTACATGAGACAGATTAATAAGAGAAAATGACCAAATTATTACATGTGTACATATGGGGGTTTCCCTAAGAATAGGACCAGATGAAAAATCTGGCATTAAGGCCTACATGTCATTTTGTGTTAAGATGAATTGTGTGGGTGGGGTGTTGTGGTTTTCGATTTGAAAGAGCAAGAGGGCAATTCACATGGAGATGGAAAAGCAAATGTTGGTAAATGAATGTTTGCTGGGCCATTTTTAACAATGGGACACTAGTTCATATTCCAGTTATCTATGATGACCTCTCCCTTCCTGGGGTGGGATCTCTGTCTACCTTAAGTTAGGCAGTTAGGGGGGAAAACCAGACATTATTCTTGAATCTTTTGTTTCTTAAAAATAGCCAACTTAAAATAATTGATATCCCAAAAAGGTATAATTTGGGGTGGCAAACTGTGCTTACTCTAGACTTGGTGCTGTGCGACTAAAAAGTACATCAGTAAGCTTAAAATCAGATCAGGAAAAAATATATATTTACCTCTGCTAGTGACATGAGTTTTACAGACTGGCATTTGGGAAATAGGAGTGGAACATATGACTTGCAACAGGCAGATGGCAAAAGAAAACAAAAACATTATTAAAGTTAAGATTCTGGGTGAAACCTGTAGGCAGGTTCTAAGGTATATTATAAGAAAGTAGTCAAAATAAAACACAGTAGAAAGTAAAAGAGAATCCATACAAATGAGAATTCTGTGTAAGAACGACAGAAATAATCTGGACTGAGGAACTTGTTTAAGAACTGTGGCCCATAGACGTATGAAAAAATGGTTAACAATCACTAGCCATTATTTAATTTCAGTAATAAATCAAACAACATGTGCTGGTGAGGATAAGGAAAAAAGGTAACCCTAGTGTGCTGTTGGTGGGAATGTAGACTGGTGCAGCTACTATGGAAAACAGTATGGAATTTCCTCAAAAAATTAAAAATGGAACTGCCTTTTGACCCAGCAATTTCACTGCTGGAATATAGCTTATGAATCCCAAAACAGCAATTCAAAAGAATTTATGCACCCGTATGTTCATAGAGGCACTATTTACAATAACCAAGTGATGGAAACAGCCTGAGTGCCCATCACTAGATAGATGAGTGGATCAAAAAACTAGTACATTGGCCCTGGCTGGTGTAGCTCAATGGATTGAGCGCGGGCTGCGAACCAGGCATCCCAAGTTCGATTCCCAGTCAAGGCACATGCCTAGGTTGCAGGCCATGTATCCCAGCAACCGCACATTGATGTTTCTCTCTCTCTCTCCCTCCCTTCCCTCTCTAAAAATAAATAAATAAAATCTTTAAAAATAAAAAAACTAGTACATTTACTACAGTTTTCCTTGGAATACTATGCAGCAGAAAGAAAGAAGGAGGTATGACCCTTCATGACATCAGGATGGAAATGAAATAAGCCAGGTGGTAAAAGTCAAATACCACATGATGTCACCTATAAGTGGAACCTAATCAACAAAACAAACAAGTAAGCAAAATAGAACCAGAGACGTTAAAATAAAGAACAAACTGACAGTAACCAGAGGGGCGGGGGCAGGGTGATAACAGGGAAAGAAGGGGAAGAGTTGTTAAGGAACTTGTATAAAGGATGCAAGGACAAAGCCAAAGGGGAAAAGGAGTGAAGGTGTGAGGTGGGGGTGGGAGTGTGTGGGAGAAAGTGGTGGCTAGAAAAATGGAGACAACTATACTTGAACAACAATTAAAAAAAAACATATTCTAGACACATTGTATTACCAATACTGATTATTTCTTATCTGTGATACCTTTCTTTTTAAAACACAATTTCTGACCTGTTTTACAAAGGGAATAAAAACAGTATATTTAATAAAGGAAAAATCTTTCACACACAGGTTGACATGTGTCAGATTTGTCTTTTCTTTCAACCAAGCTCAGATAATGACAAGCAAAATTTCAAGAAAAATATTTTCTTCCAATGGATGTACTGGGCAGGAGGAAGAACCTGGTACTTCCTGAGCACAGTAGACAGCTGTTAGGTCATCCCTATTAAAGAAAGATGGAACAACAGGTGAAGTGACATTTGAAAAAGTTTCCTTTGTAGTTAGAATCAATAGCAGGGTCAAGAAAGGGCTCTGCAGGTTATTCAGACCCCACTATGTGGAAGAGTGAGACTTTTTTTTAGTGGTGATAGTTATCTATTGCTGATAAAATCTAGCACTTGCCACCCTGGAGCAAACAGTATTTATTGTCATTTGGCTGTTTTATAGTGGGAATGGCTTCAAGGAGTTCTTATTCAGAAGAAAAGGAAGTCAATTTAAAATTTTAACTTGTACTGGATAGGCTTCAGATACTGAACCTAGAGAAGTGAAAAGATAAAAAATGGAAAAGATAGGAAAGTCATCTATTTTGAGGGTAATATACCCTGACTTTTTAATTTAGAGCTTATTTTGTACAGAAAATATGTTAGCTGACTAAAATGGATAGAGATGTATGTGTGTATAGAGAGATAATAAAACATATCCCAGGTAAACATAATGTTACAATTTTTCTCCTTAATTCAGGGACTTCATACCTAGAAATGATAAGAAATACATTCTCTTTAAAAGCTATATGTAGCTGGATCTTTATATGTGTGTCTGTCTATCAATATCTATATATCTATATATTTATATGTACCTATGTATATAATGGTACATTACCTGGTTGGATTGAAAAAGTTGTAAACTTGAGTTAACTCAGATCAATGCTTTAAGTCCATACCCTAGCTATAGTATCTAACCCAGCTACAAGAGGCAACGAGCCACAGGTAGAACCCAATTTTTCTCTAAGGGCACCTAACCAGTTTTAGTGATACCACATGTCACAACAGTTTAATATAATCTGTGACTTTCTAAATGAACAGTAATCAAATATTTTGACATAAAATGCTCTCGTTGGGATATTCTGGATTCTTCAACTCAAATTAATAAAGTAGTTTCCAGGATGCACACCATAATTCTTCAAATATATTCCTAGCTAAACACAGAGTTACAAGGTTTTTCCTTAAGTCAGAGACTTCCCAGAAATGCTAAGGTAGATTCTCTTTAAAATATCTGAATGTTCTTAAAGCTTAGGAGTGTGTTAGAGTTTAAAATTTTTAAGGGATAACTTGTTTGGATGCTATTTATAGACACCACAGTGAAATAATATTACACTAGTGATGTGGACCCTGGCTTGTGGGGTCCACGTCATTATGGATGAAATGAGACATTCACATGGATTACTGAATCAGGCGGAGGAAAAAGGACGGCATGGTTTTTCTCTTAAGGGGAGCAAAAGCCTTGGCCCTCACTCCAATGAGTTTTTATTGTCTTACTGGGCACATTATAAGAAGGTCCTCATTAACTATGCACAGGCTTGCTTTAGGTGGTTACCTTATACAGAAAACAAAGGAGAGGATGCCGGTCATCACATCACAGAAGAGGGATATTTACAAATTAAAAGGCAAAAGTAGTTGCATGGTTACACTCATCCTTAGAAGGTTTAGCATGGCTTTCAAGGAAATTGCTTTGCAGTAAATGTCCTCAATTCAGGGTAAGGGAGTTTTAGCAAAAAGCAAGACTCGTAGTGGCCTAGGTACATTGCAGGCCTGATTCCCTATGGGAGAACCTATCTGTGGGCATGGGTCCTGTGCATCTCCCAGTGGGAGCTGGGCCCATGCCACGCAGAGCGGCCTCCCACACACTAGCAAATTAGAAATATGTCTGCCACATGCTGATGAGTAAAATCTTAAAGCAATACTTTGATCAGTGACTAAGAAAACAGATTCTGCACTGAGTCTTAAATTTGTACAATTAAAAAAGGTTTTCTTGTTTAAAAAGCATCGGACATAAAATAAGAAGTGTGTTTTGGGGATCATTTACTTGAGGATGGGATCAAAACTTTATTCATGGGGTGACTTCAGCAACATGGGCAAGCCTGGACACCTTGAATTAGAAGTTTTGAAGGCACTTGTGGGTTCTGTAGGGGAGACCAACTGTTACGATCACTAGTGTTTGACTTGGAGAAGTCCCATGAGAGAAAATATGACAGTACTTTTTCAAATTAGAGATGAATGTATTGACTTTCAGAATTAAGTTCTTGAAATTTACAAGACTCCATTCAATGAAGGCACCAGTGTTTCTTCAGGGTTTATACAGAAGGCAAACTTAACGTCTTGGTGTATAATGTGGTAAAGGAATAAATGAGCGACTGGCCCTTGGTCATATGAATAGTAGAGGTCTGAAAGAAAAATACAGACAAAGCTTAGAAAAGTTGATAAAACACAGCAATGGGAAAGATGTGGGGAAACAGGCATTTAATTGTTCCAGTGATGGGAGTATGACATTTAGGATGCATAACCAGGAAGCATTAATCAAAACTTATATGTGCAAACTCTGATTCCACTATTCTATTTTGAAAGTTTTTTTCCCAAAGAGACAATAGACAAGTTGGTGCATTATTAATTAAAGTAACAAGTTTATGGGAAAGTTAAATGTCCTACGTAGGAAATAGGAAATAAATAGTATAGCAATATCATCTAATAAAGCTGTTATTGGATAAAAGGGTGTTAAAATTAGGTTAAAAAGATAAAGCTACACTAATGTAAAAACTATTGAATTAGATTATAAAATAAACAGTGTATGAAAAATTTGGATTACTCTGTAGGTACAGGAGGTGTTTCCTCCCCTCCATCCCCTCGACACTGTTCCACTGATTTCTCCAAGAGCCTGAGGGCTTTGGCCTCAGGAATGTGCAAAGCAAGCCTGAATTGCCAGAGTATTTGTTTACACCCTTGAGGGTAGAGCCTGCAGCCAACAATGTATGGGAGTTTGTGAATAAGTAATCCTGGTTCCCAACTCATTAGGTGAAACAAGTCCAAGTTTGTTCACTACAGTTGTTCTGATGTTCCCAGGAGGATGGAGTCATTGTCTCCCAAAGGGATAACTTACCCCATTAATTCCCCACAGTGGGCTTTGTTCCTATCTGCGTGCCCCTTCTCCATGGGCGCTCCCGGTTTCACCTCCCCCCAAAACTATTTCCTCTTCGATTTTATTCAGAGTCTGCTTATAGGATAATCCAACCTAAAACAATATATTTGGTATGGCTGTGTGTGCATGTGTGTGTAGTATAAGAATATATACTAAAATATTAACAAGGCTTCTCTGTGCTGTAGGATTAGAAGTGATATTTATATTTTTCTGTGTTATGTGATTTATTTTTAAAAATAATGTATTTTTTGTGGAAGCAATATTTGTGGGCCAGAAAGGCAGAGCCCTTGGCCTTGTGGATACAGAGTCCAAGGCTGAGGAAAATTGTACTTCAGGTGTAGAAAGGCAGATGTTTGAAGTTCATACACTGCCTTCTTCCACTAGATTGCCTGTTCTGTTCTGGAACTCAGCAGTACACAGGCTGAAGATGAATCCTTCATTGGACCTGCTGTGAGGAAATGCAGCAAGAAAATAATAAAATAAAAGAGGTAGATCTGTCATAAAATAAAAGAGAAACAAAGCCTCCTGTCTTGCCTATAGCATATCAATTTAGCCCACAATAAGAATGATTTGCTCATTTTTTTTCTTACTAGAAGGCCTTTTCTGTCATCTTGACTGCTAATTTGCATGATTGCTTTTGAAAGGACCTACCTATTTAAAATCCTAGTCTATAAAAATAATTAAAAAATACACATATCAGTGTCTTCATACCATGGTGAGGACATGTTCATTAACGGAACCTAAGTTCACCTGAAGGATGTCACATTGAATATGTATTATGAAAAGAAGACAGATGATAAGGAATGCAACTAAAGATTATTTAGACAATATCATTTTCAAAAAAATTTTGACAGTGCCTTATCATTATATCTTTATACATTGTTATTTTGTATATTATTCTCTTACTCCTTAATAATCAGGGGTAGTTTTTATTTAAAAATAAACATCTTGCTCAAAATTTGATTGTATTAATTAAAGTCATGAGCTAAAAGGTAAATAAAAATCCTAAGTTTCAATTGTGTTATTCAAAGTGTCATGGGTTGGTAATTTTATCTTATGAAGCATTAATATGCCTTTCATAACATTTCATTCTAAATTGAACAAAAGTCTCAGAATTTTTTATTAACTGGCATTGTGCATAACCCTAATATTTATCTTGTTCTACTCTAAAACTAGGAAACAGGAAAACACAGGTTAGTTGTGAGCCGCACTTTTGAATGCATTAAACATGTGCATGTACTGTAAATATCAACTACACGGTATTTGAATATTTTTGTAAATAATGTAACAATAAATACTTTGGTATTTTGCTTATACAACATGAAAAAAGATTAACTGCTGAATAAAATTTTATCAACTTTGTCATTGTGATACTTGCTCTATTCTATTTAGTCAAGAGAAATTTAAAGTTGTATCTGTACCACTACTGAATAATTTTATGGGGCAAAATTCTGTTTAAGAAACATGGTCATAGCATAATGTTTTAGAACTTTCTGTTATGTATAGATTCACATTATTCGCTGAAACTTCAAATAACAATCAAAAAGGTTTAGTCTAAAATTTACAGCCAAACATAAACTGATATTAGTTCCAAATTCAACTGAAGCATTCTGTGTTTCAAGAAAGTGAAAATATAGGGTTCATGAATGGCTTTGGACACAACAGAGATTAGGCAGGGTTTATTATTGAGAATAAATTATTATGGTATAAACAGTATTTTTTATACTGGCTTCTATGTGAAACGTGAAATATTTCCCTGATAGAACTAAAAGGCACAAAGCCTGAAGCAAATATATTAAAATATATGCTCAAGGGCATTTTCTACAGGGCATTTTTATACAAAGTTCTTTCAAGCTAGTATTTGATAAAACTTTAAGTATTTCATTTTAGCCAAACTCAAAGACAAGTGTTTAGAGCAAAGTAAAAACATGCTGTTAAATTGATTTACTCACTGTCACTTTTTCTCAACATGTACAGATTGAAATATTCTTAACATAAGCCTATTAAGCAAAAAGATAAAGCTTAGGGGAAATACTGTTTATTAAAGTATATATTGTAGAAAAATTTGTAGAATAATTTGGCAAGATCTACTTACCTATATTGTGAATTGAGATATGTATTAAATTAAAAGTTAAATGTGAAATTAAAATGTCTCAGTACAAAAATCTTGGTACAAATAATTCTCAAGTCTAAGAGAATAAACTGATTTTTGTGTGTTTTGCACATATCAGTAATTTTTATAACAGTCTATATCTCTTTCCTATTTGGCTGTTTCATTATACCAATATGACTCTTTTTTTTTTATTTAAATGAATGTTCAAGTACAGTTTTCTCCCCCTTACTCCC